>JADGIP010000817.1:0-11158 GCA_016618355.2 Astraeus odoratus | reverse complement strand
TCCCTGAACGCGTCATTCATCTGGTGCTGGCGGACGCCGCGCAGGGCTACGGTAATGCCGCGCCGGCGCAGCGGGAGCAGGTCTGGCGTAATCGCGAGCAGCAGATGGCGCTCGGCGGCGACATCCTCGCGCAGACCCGCGCCGCGAAGCTGCTGCGCCCCGGCGCGCGCCCGGACGATATCGCCACTGTCGCGGCGGGCATGCGCAGGCTGCGCCCCGAAGGCTACCTTGCTGCCGCGTGGATGCTGGCGCATGACGACATTCACGGCTGGCTTAAGCGTTACGCCGGTCAATTTGAAGTCTGGTGCGGCGAGCAGGACGCGATCACGCAGCCCGAGCTGGTACAGGGGCTGGCGCTGCGCTACGGCATGCCGTTTACCGCGATTCCGCAGGCCGGACACGCGAGCTATCTCGATAACGACGCGTTTTTTAATCAACAGCTTTTACGCATTAACGAAGAGGTGCGCGATGAATGCACACATTGACGGCCGCGTAGCGGTCGTTACCGGCGGTTCGTCCGGCATTGGCTTTGAAACGCTGCGCCTGCTGCTGGGCGAAGGGGCGAAAGTCGCCTTCTGTGGCCGCGACCCGGACCGGCTCGCCAGCGCCCATGCGACGCTGCAAAACGACTATCCCGACGGGGAGATTTTCTCTTACCGCTGCGACGTGCTGAATGCCGACGAGGTGCAGGCCTTCGCGGATGCGGTGCAGGCGCGCTTTGGCGCGGCGGATATGCTGATCAACAACGCCGGTCAGGGCTACGTGGCACACTTCAGCGACACGCCGCGCGAGGCGTGGCTGCACGAAGCTGAACTTAAACTGTTTGGCGTCATTAATCCGGTGCAGGCGTTTCAGCCGCTGCTGGAACGGTCCGATATCGCCTCCATCACCTGCGTGAACTCCCTGCTGGCGCTTCAGCCGGAAGAGCACATGATCGCCACATCGGCAGCCCGCGCCGCGCTGCTGAACATGACGCTGACGCTCTCGAAAGAGCTGGTAGGCAAAGGCATTCGCGTCAATTCCATATTGCTCGGTATGGTCGAGTCCGGCCAGTGGCAGCGCCGCTTTGAAAGCCGGGCGGACAAAAGCCAGAGCTGGCCGGAGTGGACGGCGGAAATCGCGCGCAAGCGCGGCATCCCGATGGCGCGCCTCGGCAAGCCGCAGGAGCCCGCGCAGGCGCTGCTGTTTCTCGCCTCACCGCTGGCCTCGTTTACCACCGGTGCGGCGCTGGACGTTTCCGGCGGCTTTTGCCGCCATCTGTAAGGACGCATCATGAAAAAGGTAATGTTAATTGGTTATGGCGCCATGGCGCAGGCGGTGATTGAGCGTCTGCCCGCTGGTGTGGCTATCGGCTGGATCGTGGCGCGCGCGTCTCACCATGCCGCCATTCGCGACCAGTTTGGCGATGCGGTCGAGGCGCTGACCTCGCCGATGGCGTGCGCACAAACGCCCGATCTGGTGCTGGAGTGCGCCAGCCAGCAGGCGGTTGCGCAGTACGGCGAAGCGATTCTGCGTCGCGGCTGGCATCTGGCGGTCATTTCCACCGGCGCGCTGGCGGACAGCGCGCTGGAGCAGCGCCTGCTCGCGGCGGGCGGAAAACTGACGCTGCTTTCCGGGGCGGTCGCCGGCATCGACGGGCTGGCGGCGGCGAAGGAGGGCGGGCTTGAGCGCGTCACCTATCAGTCGCGTAAAAGCCCGGCCAGCTGGCGCGGCAGCTACGCCGAGCAGCTTATCGATCTTAACGCGGTCTCAGAGGCGAAGGTCTTTTTTGAAGGCAGCGCCCGCGAGGCGGCGCGCCTGTTCCCGGCGAACGCCAACGTGGCGGCGACCGTGGCGCTCGGCGGCGTCGGGATGGATGAAACCCGCGTGCAGCTGATGGTTGACCCGGCAACGAAACGTAACACCCACACGCTGCACGTAGAAGGGCTGTTTGGCGAATTCCATCTGGAGCTGAGCGGGCTGCCGCTGGCGTCTAACCCTAAAACCTCCACCCTGGCGGCACTCAGCGCGGTGCGCGCCTGCCGCGAGCTGGCCCTGAGCTGAGGAGTGACGATGGACGATCTGAAGATTTTTATCGGCGGTCAGTGGCGACGCGGCGGCGGTAACCCGATGCAGAGCCACTTCCCGGCTGACGGGTCGCTCAATGCGACGCTGACCGCGGCAAACCTTGACGATCTGCACGACGCGATCGAGGCCGGCGAGCGCGCGTGGCGCGATCCCGCCTGGCGCAACAGCCTGCCGCACGTGCGGGCGAAGATCCTGCACAAGGTGGCGGATCTGATTGAGTCCCGCGCTGACGAGCTGGCGCAGATGCAGAGCCGGGATAACGGCAAGCCGCTGGCGGAGGCGCGCGGGCTGGTGATGAGCGCGGCGGGAACGGCCCGCTACTTCGCCGCCGCCTGCGAGCTGCTGGAAGGGGAGCTGCCCACGCCGCGCCAGCCGGATCTGCTGACGCTAAGCCGCTATGAGCCGCTCGGCGTGGTGGCGGCCATCACGCCGTGGAACTCGCCCATTGCCAGCGAGATGCAGAAGGTCGCCCCGGCCATCGCCGCCGGGAACGCGGTGATCCTCAAGCCTGCCGAAGCCACGCCGCTGATGGCGCTGGAGCTGGCGCGCATTTTTGAACAGGCCGGGCTGCCCGCCGGGCTGCTGAGCGTGCTGCCGGGCAAAGGCTCGGTGATTGGCGACGCGCTGGCGCGCCATCCCCGCGTGCGAAAAATTTCCTTTACCGGCGGCACCGCCACGGGCCGCCATCTGGCGCACGTGGCCGCGGAAAAGCTTATTCCGGCGTCGCTGGAGCTGGGCGGTAAATCCCCGACCATCGTGCTGGAGGATGCCGACGTTGAGCAGGCCGCGCGCGGGATCTGCTACGGCATTTTCAGCTCAGCAGGGCAGGCGTGCATCGCCGGGTCCCGGCTGTTTATCCACGAAAGCCTGTACGCGCCGCTGATGGCGCGGCTGCTGGAATTAACTCGCGGGCTGCGCGTAGGGCACCCCTTCACCGACGGCGTTCACGTTGGGCCGCTGATCAATGAGAAACATCGCCAGAGCGTGCAGGAATACGTCGAGCTGGCGAAGCGCGAAGGGGGCCGGGTGCTGTGCGGCGGGGAGAGCCCGGCGGATCCTGACCTCGCAAACGGCAGCTTCTTCCAGCCGACCATTATCGAAGGGCTGACGAACGGCGCCCGCGCCTGCCAGGAGGAGATCTTCGGCCCGGTGCTGGTGGCGATGCCGTTTCGCGATGAAGCGGCGTTGATCCGCGAGGCGAACGACTCGGTTTACGGCCTGGCGGCAGGGATCTGGACCCGTGACACCGGGCGGGCGCTGCGCCTGAGCGAGCAGCTGGAGGCCGGTACGGTGTGGATCAACACCTACAAAGTTTTTGCGATTTCGACCCCGTTCGGGGGCTTTAAAGAGAGCGGTCTGGGCCGCGAAAAGGGCATTCAGGGGCTGAAAGCCTGGATGCAGCAAAAGAGCATTTATCTGGCGACGGGTAACAGCGTCAACCACTGGTGCGACTGAGAAAGGGTGAGCAATGAGCGAAATGATAACCGTCGGCGACGCCATCGCCAGAACGCTGGAGCAGTATCAGGTTGAGGCCATCTACGGCGTCATCTCCATTCACAACCTGCCGATCGCGGATGCGGTAGGGCAGCGGGGCAAAATCCGCTTCGTGCCCGCACGCGGCGAGGCGGGTTCCGTCACCATGGCCGACGCCCACGGGCGGTTTTCCGGCCTCGGCGTGGCGCTGACCAGCACCGGCGCGGGGGCGGGGAACGCGGTAGGCGCGCTGGTGGAGGCGATGAACGCCTGCACGCCGCTGCTGCATATAACCGGACAGGTTGAGAAGGCCTGGCTGGATGCCGACACCGGGTTTATCCACGAGACCCGCGACCAGCTGACCTTCCTGAAGGCCAGTTCAAAACGGGCGTACCGCATCAGCAATGCCAGCCAGGCGATAGCGATTCTGCATAAAGCCATTCAGGAGGCGCAGACGCCGCCGTGCGGGCCGGTCTCCGTGGAAATCCCGATTGATATTCAGGGGGCTAAAATTCCGCTGTCTCTGGTGACCGCACCGGTGAAACCGGCTTCGGTTGCAGCTGTGGATCCCGCGATGGTGGATGCTTTATGGGCGCAGCTCAGGCAGGCTAAACAGCCGCTGCTGTGGCTGGGCGGCGGGGCGCTGGGAAGCGCTGACGCGGTGAAAAAGCTGGCGGATGCGGGCGTGACGGTGATCTCCAGCACCCACGCGCGTGGCGTGCTGCCGGACGGCCATCGTGCCAGCCTGCGCGCGTTCCACAACTCGCCGTCGGTTGAGGCGCTGATTGCGCAGTGTGATTTTACGCTGGTGGCCGGTTCTCGCCTGCGCAGCAACGAAACCCGCTCATGGACGCTGGAGTTGCCGTCTCCGCGGGTGCAGATAGATATCGACCCGGCGGCGGCGAGCCGTAACTACCTGATGGATAACACGCTGATAGCCGATTGTTCAGCGCTGCTTGGCGCACTGGCTGAAAAAGCGCAGGGCCGCGAGTGGGGCAACGCCCAGTGGGACGCGCAGGTGCAGCAGGTGGTCTCGCAGGCAGAACAGGGTCTGCGCGAGCAGTGCGGCGCCTATGCGAAGCTCAACGACGCCATTGAAAAAGCCCTGCCGCAGGACGGCCTGCTGGTGCGCGATATCACCGTTTCCGGCAGTCTGTGGGGCAGTCGTCTGTTCCGCGCTAACGGCCCGCTGATGAACATTCACTCTCTTGCCGGGGCGATTGGCATGGGGCTGCCAATGGCGATTGGTACCGCGATTGCCAACCCACAGCGTAAGGTGGTGGGGCTGGTGGGCGACGGTGGCCTGAGCCTGAATTTAGGCGAGCTGGCGACGCTGGCGCAGGAGAAAGCTAACGTGACGCTGCTGATCATGAACGACGGGGGCTACGGCGTGATGCGCGGCATTCAGGATAAGTACTTCGGCGGGCGTCAGTATTATAACGAACTGCATACGCCGGACTTTACCCTGCTGGCACAGGCAATTGGCCTGCAGGCGTGGAGCGTTGAGCGGGCAGAGGATTTTGAAGCCGTGATGACGGAGGCGCTGGCGATGCCGGGACCGTCGGTAGTGGAAGTGCGGATGGGTCAGATTGGCGCGCTGAAGTTTGCCGGGCCGCCGCAGAAAACGCTTTACTAGCTGTTTCCCCTCTCCCACGGGGAGAGGGAGAAAACAGTAGTCCGGGTAAGGCGAAACCGCCACCCGGCTTGTTTTATCAGAACACGTTAAACGGGTATTCCACGTAGGCGCGGATCTCGTCCCCGCCCACGTTATAGTCGCTGGCGTTGCTGGAGACGCGCAGCACGGAGTAGCGCAGTTTCAGCTTCAGATCTTTTGCCGGGCCATCCTGCACCTGGTACTGGATCTGGTTAAACCACTCGTGCTCTTTGCCGTTGCTGGTTTCAGACGTCTTAATGTTGTCGCCGCGCACGTAGGCGGTGGTCCAGCTCAGGCCCGGCAGGCCGAGTCCGCCGAAGTCCAGGCCGTAAGAGGCCTGCCATGAGCGTTCGTCTTCACCGTTAAAATCAGACCAGTAGGAGTTTGCCAGCCAGATGGTGTTGCCGCCGTCACCCACGCCGCCCTTGTCGCGATAGCCGCCGTAGTTATAGCCGGTGCTGCCGCTGCTCTGCTGGTACGCCACTTTGAACGTGTGAATATCCCAGATGTAGCTCGCCGCCAGGCTCCAGATGGTGTTGCTGCGGCCCGTGTCGAGGCTGTCAGCGTAGCCCTGATCCAGACGCGAGTTATAACCGTTAAAGTCGAGCACCAGCTGCTGCCCGGTGCTGAACGGCTGTTTGTAATTCAGCCCCAGGTACTGTTTGTTCATCACCTCTTCGTTATGAGAGGCGTATAGCGCGCCGCTGAACTGGTCGTTGAACTGGTAGCTTGCGCCACCGAAAGTCAGGCTTTTCAGGCCGCTGTCGTGGCGGTCGTCGCTTTTACGCTGCTCGTCGGTGAAATAACCGGCGTTCACTTCCAGCCCGTCGATCTCTTTCGAGGTCAGCATGGCACCGGTGTAGCTTTCAAACAGCAGGCGGGAGCTGTCGGCGTTAACGATAGGCAGTTCAGGACGCTGGTTACCGTAGCTCAGCACGGTATTCGAGATCCGCATTTTGGCGGTAGCGCCAAATTTCGCTAAATCGGATTTGGCCCGGCCATCGTCTTCCTGTTTAAAGAAGTCGATACCGCCCGCGCCGCTCTTGCCGCGACCGCCGTCCAGGCGCACGCCGTATTGAGCAATACCGTCCACGCCAAAGCCCACCAGCCCTTCGGTATAGCCGGATTCAAAGGTGGCGATGATGCCCTGACCCCATTCGGCTTTATCCTGCTGGCCCTGATGGTAGTCACGGCTGATATACGCATTGCGTAAAAACAGGTCTAAATGGCTGTCGTCGATAAAACCCTTGCTGTCAGATTGCTGGCTTGCAGCGGCGGGTAATGCGGCGAATAAACTTAAAGCAATTAACGATAATTCTTTTTTCACGGAGGGAACGTCTCTGTCTTAATATATTAAATTGAATTACTGCGCGTTTGATAATTACCGGAAAGATTAACGATTGCAATAAATATGTGACCAGACGTTTCAGCCGGAAAGGGTAGATTTGACGGGGCTTTCAGAGGTGTTACCGATACGTGCGATTTAGTTAGCAATTCATGCGAAATAAAAAGGAGGCAAAATTGCCTCCTTCCAAAATTATTTAATTCCGTCAGCGGCCATTCGGTCGCGAATATGCTGTGCGCGCGCTTCTGAGGCCGGGTGATCGTCAAACATGGAGCTCTGGCGACCCGCTTCCAGTTTTGCCAGCTTTTCGAAGCTGGTGGCTAAACCGGATGGATTAATACCGCGTTTGCGCAACAGATCGTAGGAGTAGTCGTCCGCTTCGGACTCCTGACGCTGCGAGAACTGGGAGTTAACCAGTTTTTCACCTACGTCTCCAAGCTGCGACTGGGACAGGCTGCCAACGATGCCGCCCGCAGAGGCCGCCGCCGCGCGAATGGCGTTGGTGCCTAAGGCAACCTGCATCCCTTTCTTCACGTGGCCGAGCGCAACGTGACCCATTTCATGGCCGATAACCGCTTCCACTTCGTTGTCGGTCATCATGTCCATCAGCCCGCTGTAGACGCGGATACAGCCGTTGGCCATCGCGAAGGCGTTGACGTCTTTCGCCATGTAAACCTTGTAGTTCACCGGCTGGCCGTTGATGTTATCGCCGAGCGCGGAAGCAATCTTATTCAGACGCTGTGTGTAGGTACTGTCAGCCGGCGCAAGCGTGGCTTTTCCGTCCATATCTTTACAGGCCTGATCGCTCAGCGCTTTAACCTGCGCGTCGCTCAGGGAGTAGGCCTGAAAGGCTTCTGCACCTGAGGTCATCAGACCGTTAGAGTCCATATTCTGACAGCCGCTCAGCACGAGCGTTGTACCCAGGGCCAGCACTATTGCACGCATTTTCATGAGGTTGCTTCCGTACTCGTTAAACTGAATAAAATCCGAAAAGTGCCCCCGCAACGAAGCCGGGGCGGGATAAGTATAAGGAATATCTACAGGCGCGGGCGAGCAGATTGCGCAACATGCGAGCATGATCCAGAGATTTCTTAAGCTGCAAAAGAATGGTCCATGTACATGCCCTGCGGCTTGGGTTACATTGTTGGCACTTTTTTCCGGCGTAGCCCAAAACGCGCTGTCGTCAAGGGCATGGCCTTTAACAGTCCGATCTGGAGTTAAAATGTCCTCACGTAAAGAGCTTGCTAATGCTATTCGTGCGCTGAGCATGGACGCAGTACAGAAAGCCAAATCCGGCCACCCGGGTGCCCCTATGGGTATGGCTGATATCGCCGAAGTCCTGTGGCGTGATTTCCTTAACCACAACCCGCAGAACCCGGCATGGGCTGACCGCGACCGTTTCGTGCTGTCTAACGGCCACGGCTCTATGCTGATCTACAGCCTGCTGCACCTCACTGGCTACGATCTGCCAATCGAAGAGCTGAAAAACTTCCGTCAGCTGCACTCCAAAACTCCAGGTCACCCGGAAGTGGGCTACACCGCTGGCGTAGAAACCACCACCGGCCCGCTGGGTCAGGGCATTGCTAACGCTGTGGGTATGGCGATTGCCGAGAAGACCCTGGCGGCGCAGTTCAACCGTCCTGGCCATGACATCGTTGACCACTTCACCTACGCTTTCCTGGGCGACGGCTGCATGATGGAAGGCATTTCTCACGAAGTGTGCTCCCTGGCAGGTACCCTGAAGCTGGGTAAACTGGTGGCGTTCTACGACGACAACGGTATCTCCATCGACGGTCACGTTGAAGGCTGGTTCACCGACGACACCGCCGCACGTTTCGAAGCCTACGGCTGGCACGTTGTGCGTGGTGTTGATGGCCACGATGCTGACTCGATTAAACGTGCAGTAGAAGAAGCTCGCGCAGTCACCGACAAACCGTCCCTGCTGATGTGCAAAACCATCATCGGCTTCGGTTCTCCGAACAAAGCGGGCACCCATGACTCCCACGGCGCACCGCTGGGCGACGCGGAAATCGCACTGACCCGTGAAGCACTGGGCTGGAAACACCCTGCCTTCGAAATCCCGTCTGAGATCTATGCTCAGTGGGATGCTAAAGAAGTGGGCCAGGCGAAAGAAGCGGCCTGGAACGAGAAATTCGCTGCCTATGCGAAGGCGTTCCCACAGGAAGCGGCTGAATTCACCCGTCGTATGAAAGGCGATATGCCGTCTGACTTCGACGCGAAAGCCAACGAATTCATCGCGAAGCTGCAGGCGAACCCGTCTAAAATCGCCAGCCGTAAAGCATCTCAGAATGCGATTGAAGCGTTCGGTCCGCTGCTTCCAGAATTCCTGGGCGGCTCCGCTGACCTCGCGCCTTCTAACCTGACCCTGTGGTCTGGTTCTAAGCCAATCAACGAAGACACTGCCGGTAACTACATCCATTACGGCGTACGTGAGTTCGGTATGACCGCTATCGCGAACGGTATCGCTCTGCACGGTGGTTTCCTGCCGTACACCTCTACCTTCCTGATGTTCGTGGAATATGCACGTAACGCCGTGCGTATGGCTGCGCTGATGAAACAGCGTCAGGTGATGGTCTACACCCATGACTCCATCGGTCTGGGCGAAGATGGTCCAACTCACCAGCCGGTAGAGCAGGTAGCTTCCCTGCGCGTAACCCCGAACATGAGCACATGGCGTCCATGTGACCAGGTTGAATCTGCGGTGGCGTGGAAATACGGCGTTGAGCGTCAGGACGGCCCGACCGCGCTGATCCTCTCCCGTCAGAACCTGGCGCAGCAGGAGCGTACCCCTGAGCAGCTGGCAAACATCGCCCGCGGTGGCTACGTGCTGAAAGATTGCGCGGGCCAGCCTGAGCTGATCTTCATCGCGACCGGTTCTGAAGTTGAACTGGCTGTAGCTGCATGGGAAAAACTGACTGCCGAAGGCGTGAAGGCGCGCGTGGTTTCCATGCCGTCTACCGATGCGTTCGACAAGCAGGATGCTGCTTACCGTGAATCCGTACTGCCTAAAGCGGTTTCCGCTCGCGTGGCGGTGGAAGCGGGTATTGCTGACTACTGGTTCAAATACGTGGGTCTGAATGGCGCTATCGTCGGTATGACCACCTTCGGTGAGTCTGCTCCGGCAGAACAGCTGTTCGAAGAGTTCGGCTTCACCGTTGAGAACGTGGTCGCTAAGGCGAAAGAATTGCTGTAATCGCCGTTTTGCCCGCTGGCGCTTACGCTGACCGGGCCTACAAATGGCTCAAAAGTAGGCCGGGTAAGCGCTAGCGCTTACCCGGCTTTTTTTGCGTCATTATTCCAACGAAAATGTGACGCAAGTCATATAGCTCGCTTATTCATCTGGACAGACATTCCTTTTATTCCCCGATTCGCTTATTCTTGCTGAAGCGTTTCAGTCGATTAAATGTTCGACAATTGACCAATCAATCGCAGTTTGTGATAGCAAAGATTCCCCTTCGGGCGTCGCTGGATTACTCTTTCAGCCACCTCAAACTCAGGGATTGCTTTGCAGGAGATCTATGACCGTACGCGTAGCGATTAATGGCTTCGGTCGCATCGGGCGTAATGTGGTTCGTGCTTTGTATGAATCCGGACGTCGGGCGGAAATCACCGTGGTGGCAATCAATGAACTGGCGGATGCTGCTGGCATGGCGCATTTATTGAAGTATGACACCAGCCACGGACGCTTCGCCTGGGATGTGCGCCAGGAAAGAGATCAGCTTTTTGTGGGTGATGACGCTATTCGTGTGCTGCATGAGAACAGCATTTCCGGGCTACCCTGGCGTGAACTGGGTGTAGATGTCGTGCTTGACTGTACCGGTGTGTATGGCAACCGCGAACACGGCGAAGCGCATCTGACAGCAGGCGCGAAGAAAGTCCTGTTTTCTCATCCCGGCAGTCACGACCTCGACGCGACCGTCGTGTTTGGCGTCAACCAGCATGACCTGCAAGCCGAGCACCGCATTGTTTCCAACGCCTCCTGCACCACCAACTGCATTATTCCGGTCATCAAACTGTTAGACGATGCGTATGGCATTGAATCCGGCACCGTAACCACGATTCACTCCGCCATGCACGATCAGCAGGTTATCGACGCCTATCACCCGGATTTACGACGCACTCGCGCGGCGAGCCAGTCAATCATCCCGGTGGACACGAAACTGGCTGCAGGGATCACCCGAATTTTCCCGCAGTTTAATGACCGTTTCGAAGCGATTGCCGTGCGTGTTCCGACGATAAACGTCACCGCAATCGACCTCAGTGTGACGGTGAAAAAACCGGTAAAAGCCTGTGAAGTCAACCTGTTGCTGCAAAAAGCGGCACAGGGAGCATTTCATGGTATAGTTGACTATACGGAATTACCGTTGGTCTCAGTAGATTTTAACCACGACCCGCACAGCGCCATCGTGGATGGCACGCAGACGCGAGTCAGTGGTGCGCACCTTATCAAGACGCTGGTCTGGTGTGATAACGAATGGGGCTTTGCTAACCGAATGCTCGACACCACGTTAGCCATGGCCGCAAAAGGTTTCAGGTAGAGCGCACCTTGCGCTTGCAAAACTTTAAGAATCAACGAGAGGATTCACCATGTCTGTAAT
>JADGIP010000816.1:0-11166 GCA_016618355.2 Astraeus odoratus | reverse complement strand
CTTTGGATCTTCTTATCGTATGTACCACCTATATTAATTTCATGATTGCGATCCCCATCGGAATCCAGTATGACTTATAGTTGACCTCACATCTTAAAGACATTGAAACTGCGGATCGACCTAAACCATCAATTAGGTGTTGGCCGAGAATCTAGTTTGTGTATTCCTTCGCTCCAGTTTCATATGTCATGGGCTTTTTTGCGTTGTGATTAGTAGGTTCCTTTGTGGGCTCAAGGCTACCAGACTTTCCCGGTAATGTTGCTCCTACAAAGTATAAATTCACATTGCTCTTTCCCTGTCCATCAGCCAAGCAGTTCTTCCTCACTATGCCAGCAGTCACTAAGCAAGGTACATTGACGATTGCCGGCTCTGGCATTGCGTCGATAAAACAGATCACACTGGAAACCCTCTCGTACATCGAACGGGCAAATAGGGTCTACTATGGCGTTGCTGGTCCTGCCACAGAAGCTTTTATCCGCGACAAGAGTAAGGGTGACTGCTTCGACCTCAGGGTCTACCGCGACACGAACAAGCATAGGCATGAGTCCTATGTTCAGATGTGCGAGGTACACAGCTATCTCCAATTCAGCCGTCAGTGTGAGTTTGACAAATGCGATGGGAATCGCAGGTCATGTCAAAAGACGTCCGAGCGGACTATGACGTTCTCGGTATCTTCTACGGCCACCTAGGCGTGTTCGTTTCCCCGTCCTACAGGGCCATTGCCATGGCTCGGGACGAAGGCTTCCAAGCCAAGATGCTTCCAGGTATTTCTGCAGAAGATTATATGTTTGCGGACCTTCCGATCCTGTCGTTCCTGGTTGCATGTCCCAGGAGGCAACTGCAATCGTCGTCCAGAACAAGAGGCTGAACCCATCGGTCCACAACATCATCTGGCAGGTTGGTGGTGTCGGTGTGCACGATATGGTATTCGACGTAAGAACACGTTACCTAGTATGTGTCTCCCATATCTGGGTGGCACCACAGAATGGGCGCTTCCATCATTTCGTGGATCGTCTCGAGGACTTTGGACCAAATCACAAGGTCATCCACTACACTGGAGCTGTCCTGCTTCAGTCTACCACCATCATAGGTGAATTTAGTGTTGCAGACTTACGCAAGGAAGAGGTCGTTAAACAAATCAATGCTGCTTCCACTTTTTTTGTTCCGCCTCGCGAGAGCATCCCATTCGACCGAGCTGCTACGCAGAAGTTCAGCTTTCCGGGTAGCATCTCAGATACGCCCTTGATGCGCCGCTTCCCGTATTGCAAGTTAATTGGTGCACTCTCCAACGACTCATCCCCTTACGGACTGGACGAGAAAGCTGCCGTCAAGCGCCTTGCGACCCACGCCCCCCTTGAGAACACTTCCACGCTCCAAGCCTCTCCTGCGATTAGGCAGTTCATGACTGACCTCGCCCTGAATCCCAACCTGCTCGCGCAGTACAAGGCTAACTCTGCCGCAGTCGTAGACAGCATCCCAGAACTTTCTGAACTGGAGAAGCTGGCTCTCAAACTTGATCAGCCTGGCCCTATCTATGCTATCATGCGATCCAACCCTGCTGTCACTTCCTGTGGAGAGGAAATAAATTTTGATAAGTTTGCGAATGCGCCGAATGAGGGTATGGCTGCCTTTAGTATAATTGCTGATTTGGTACTGGTGTTCGCGATGGGTGACGAAAACCCTTGATACGAAGGTCCTTAGAAAGGGGAGAACTCTTTACATGGATACCATAACAAATAGCTAGGTATTTGTTATGTTTTCTTGTGAACTGTTGGTACAACATGTGGTACGGTTCGACTGGATGTCTGTTACATGATTGTTCTAACGGCGATGCGTGAGACTTGAATACTGAGCAACAATCTATGCCAACCACGTTTGGAGTATGAGTACGTGGTCAGTGTTGTAGGAAGACCTGGAAAAGTACAATGCCATAAAGTAAGGAATGTCGTATGAAAAGAAAATGGAAGTCCATGTAAAAGAGTAGTTTGTCTTGCAGACGTCGGAGTTCAAATAATTACCAAGTCACGCCGACAAGCCGCTTGCTCTCGTCGCCGACAAAGTTCACGGTGCTCACATATACTAACTCCTCGTCTGATCATGCCTGGAGCAGTCAATGATGTCAACGCAAACTCGAACACAAGAAAGGCCGTTCAATCCAAAAACCAGCTTCGTCGGCAAAAAGCAAAGCAAAAGAAAGCCGCTGCTGCTGCCGCCGCTCAGAAACCCGTGCGTGTCCATCCTTTATGGCCATAGGGACGCCGGCTGACACTCTCCATGTTCTGCTTTTCCCTGCGACGCACCAAAGGAACAGGAGGAGGACGGAGTGAAGGACGAGCAGCCTAGGGGCAGGGACGAGAATGTGGAGTACGTCGTTGAGCAGTTGGACCTGCAGGACCCAGGGCTGCAAGTCTTTTCTGACATATTTGCCAAGTTCCAGGTTGAATCCGAGACACCCGACGTATGTTCCATTCTCTTTAAAATCCGGACCAAGTTGTGTTAACCCAGTTGTTCTGCTGCACACATAGGTGAAAGATGTTCAGCAATCCAAAGGCGAAGTGATCTACTCTGACGACGACATGGCCTCCGACGAAGGGTCAGACGCAGAAGCCGCCGCAAAGCCGCTTTCCAAAAAGAAACGACGAAAGATGGCCCGACTGACCATCGCCGAGCTCAAGCAACTCGTCTCCAAACCTGAGGCAGTTGAGTGGACGGATCCATCGGCAGCGGACCCCCGACTACTTCTTCACCTCAAGACATATCGAAACTCCGTCTCTGTACCTGCCCACTGGAGCGCCAAACGGGACTATCTACAAGGGAAGCGCGGTATAGAGAAGCCTCCCTTCCAATTGCCGTCGTATATCGCGGATACCGGTATCGCAACTATGAGGGATGCAATCAAGGAGAAAGAGGCCAACATGTCACTCAAGGCGAAGACCAGGGAGAGGGTCCAGCCGAAGATGGGAAAGATGGACATTGACTACCAGAAGCTGCATGATGCCTTTTTCAAGCATATGACCAAACCAGTAACAACTGGTTTCGGTGAGATGTAAATTTCCATGACTCGTCTTGTCTTGCATAGAATACTGACCGTCGTTGACACAAAGGTATTACGAAGGGAAGGAGTTCGAGACATCGCTCAGACACAAACGACCTGGAGAGCTTTCACCTGAACTCGTCGAAGCGCTTTCGATTCCCCCGCTAGCGCCACCTCCATGGCTCATTAGTATGCAGCGTTTCGGGCCTCCACCTAGCTACCCAACGCTACGGATACCTGGGCTGAATGCACCTATACCCGAAGGGTATGTACTCGTATTGCAACGCTGCAGTCGTGGAATTTGACATTCCGTCTTCATATCTAGTGCACAGTGGGGCTTCCACCCCGGTGGTTGGGGTAAACCTCCATTGGATGAATATAATCGGCCGCTTTACGGTGACGTTTTCGGTGTATTACCCAAGGTGACTGACGTGAACGTGAGTTGCCTACGTCTGTATTCTATGCTTCTGATTCGGTCCTAATGGTCCCATACAACAGGGTGGCGAACCGGTTGAAAAGACGCCATGGGGAGAGTTGGAGCCAGAAGAGGGTATGTATGTGCCCGTGTATCTCCACATAAGCTAATAGTGTACCCGCAGAGGAAGAAGAAGAGGAGTCATCCGAGGAAGAGGAAGAGGAAGAAGAGGAAGTCACCGAACCTGCGTCCACTGACGGGTTACAGACTCCTTCAGGTCTTGTAACCCCTTCGGGACTCACCAGTGTCGTCTCCACCGTCGCAGGTGGACTGGAAACCCCCGACTTTTTGGAGCTGCGGAAGACAACACGGGAAACAAAAGCGGACAGCGACAGTGGGCCGAGGTCACTGTACCAGGTTGTGCCAGAGAAGCAGACCAGCGTGCGTGGCCTTATGGGCAGCGAGAGGGGTTACGATGTTTCTGCCGTTTCGAGTGGACAGGGACCCGTACCTGTGTTAGGGGAGGAACGAGGGACGAAGGTGTGTATTTATTTTCACTCAGCTCTATGCGCAATGGTGACCACTAACAATTCTGTTCCTAACGTTGTACAGCGCAAGGCAAACGGTGTGGACGTGTCGTTGGATGCCTCAGAATTGGAGGGAATGTCTACAGAGGATTTGAGGCGCAAATACGATCAACACTCAAGAGGATCTGCCGGTGTTCCCGGTTCGAAAGAGGACTTCTCAGACATGGTCGCCAAGGAGATGGCTAAGAAGAAGCAAAAGATGGACCGGGAGAAGGAGACGAGAAGGGGCGAGAAGTACAAGTTTTGAGTGTGGAGAACCTTCCTGTGGTTGGATCGTAGACGCTGTATAAAGTCCATTTGATGATTTCACGGTCCATGTAAATCGACATCTCCTGTTATACTGTAAGACTTGTGAGACTCTTTCTTCGTCGTCGAGTCGTACTGATGAGCCTCGCCTAAACGGATCTTATGAAACTCTCCGGTATGACTGCCGGTATGTCTCAATGTTGTGTCAGCATACGTCCATAGCTACCTTTGGTGTAAAGAGGTGGGACTTCCACCCCTAAGATCTACATGGGTCATGGGTGAGACTTGATTACTGTCCCTGATTCCTGATATGACGGGTACGTCCGAGGATTAAGGTTGGTTGTGGCCGACGAATCCGATGGCCAGTCAAATTGTGCTATCCGGAAATCCTGTCCTTAGCAGGCTACTAAGCAAAACAAAGGTTCTCGGAGCAACGCTGGCAAATGTCATACCCAGATATATAATTTAAAACCCGTGATCGAAATGAAAACAAACTCCACCCTGTCATCCAAACAGCAACTTAAGAAACGCAGGCAGCTGGTGGCACTACAGTCCCAGCAGTCCGAAGTAAGGGCTCGTTAATTCCGCTCTGGACATGCTTCCACCCTGAAGTAGTTCTCGAACTTGCTTGAGCACATACCTTCACCACGGTTCCGTTCCAGTACTGAAGCACCCGCTTTACAAGTCGACTACTATCGTTAGCCATCATCCACTGGAGGACCTGTCGTGGGACGGAGGGTGATGTACAAGTTTGGTCATAAAAACTAAAATGAATGCTTTGTAGATCTCCTTGCCCAGGCCACTACGTTCGAGCATGGTCTCAGTATCGCAATTCTAAACGACTAACCAGAGTATTGACCGACGCAGGGGGTCCGCGATTCTTTTCTAGCGCAACCTGATCGCCGATTCGTTTGCTAATCCGCTAGGCGTGGACAGGTTTTTGACAATTCTCCAGATGCTAGTCAGCAGTCCAGCATTTTATCCTGAAGGTGTCGTGGCGTCTCTTCCTCGTCACATCATGACCGTGAACTGTAGGAACTCCCCAGGTGCACAGCATCAACAAAAGAAGCTCCCATAGCAAGCTAGAATCATCATATAAGCACTGGCAATGGCGGGACTGCAGATACGAGCGTACGAGTTTTTGTATGTAGCCATACCCACTGCTGCGCGCGGAAACGCCTTAAACGAATCCACAGCTGTACCTTCCACCTCCCTTCGGATAGTCACTACGGCGCATATGCACAAGCCGGATAGGCCGCGACTACTGTTAAAATTTCAAGCCGATCATAGTTGCGAAGAGGTTGACTACTTACCGCAATCTCTATGAATCCCATCTGAGAGTGGCTAAATGTTCCGTCCAAGGGTATCGTATAGTCAAGTCCGCATAACACGTCCATGATGATTTGCCGTCAAGGTCAGAGAGTGGAAGTGATGTGTTGAGGGTAAGCAGAAGCCGCGCTACACACTGATAACAATTTTACGTACGTATCTCACCAAGCTATGCACCATCCATGCCGGGAGGTACAGCAGTTCATGAGGACTCATTATTGGTTGTCCTGGTTGGCGACACTACGACAGACAAATATCACCCCAATTTCATGCCAGTCAACACATGGCGGGAAGGCGCCACGTACTAGCCAATAACAGCTACCTAATCAAGTGAGAGACAGTCATTACTGCTGTCCCTCCGCCTTGCTGGACAGTCTGCTGCACCATCACCAGCCTATATCAGTGTCTCCACTGCCGCTCGCAGCCTTAAGATTAGTATGTCATATGAACAGTGTCGAGGCAAGAAAAAATACCGGAGATGAAAGAGGCATTCAGAGGAAAAGTCAATGGTTACCACTGATACCACGAATACTCTAGCTGGGCATGTCAACCCAGAACCGTATCTTGTACATAACCCGGACTTCTGGACAGGACGCGCGTATAGAGCAGACTAGTACAGCCCTAAAACCTTATAATTAACGGTCAGCCTTAGAAAATCGTAGCAAGATTTTGAATTTCCAGTCTATAAGCAGCTCAGCTGGGGCCCATGGTACAATACTTGCTTAATGGTGGCTGGCGTTCGGAAAGTGAGAGGGGTGGAGACACCATTAGAATGCATCTAACAGAGCTAGTAATGATCATGGTATACTGCTGTTGGATTTTTTCGACGGAATCCAAGTTACAAACATGCAAAAGAAAAAGTGAATACAAAATAATGTATTGGTCTATCTTGATTATGTAAGCACATCCGTATTCCGATAATGGAGTTGGTGGTCCTCCAGGAGTTGGCTGCTTTGCGCAAAGTCGAATCCCCACTTTCCTCCTCTTACATGACCTGATTCATGCGATCTCCGGAGCCCGACGCCCACTAAGGTACACTAAGTGAAATTCTGCTAGAGCCTTTTGCAACATCGGTCGTGTATGCACACATTTGATGAGTTCGAAGGCTTGGATGTCGTGATCCTTGTTCGCGATGCCTTCGGTTTCAGCACGGCAACGCAGCTCATTCATGAAGAGTTACTGCAAAGGATGGACTTTCATCTTTTGGAAGATATTTGCAGCTATTATTTTCTGATGGTCGCTCATCCCTGGACTTTGCCGTTATACACAACAGGTGAAACTATTACTTCCTTATGGTATGGGGGACATCTGGTTCCATTCTCGCTGTAGTCACTGCTGTAGGCTGTCTCTGATCTGGAGGAGGCTTGGTGACGTTCGCCGCTATAATTATTGACATACTTCTGTTCAAATACAGAGCCGAGTACGCCTGCTCGTATGGTACGTATTCTGTCGTGTGCATCATGCCATGGCTGAACATTGATCCTATTCGGTCCGTGGTTAGTACTTCTATATGTGTTGATATTAATACGAAGGTCTCTCGCAGTAACGAAGCAACACGGGCCACTCTTCCATTAGTGCTGTCAAGGCTGCGCTTCTTGATTCCCTGCAAGCACCCTGCCCAGACGGTGTAACACACGCTCCAGGGTGCTGTTTGTATTGAAGCTTCACTGCAAATCATGTTGATGTAACCTTGATGTCAGCTTTCGGTTATCTACCTCTCCGAGCCGAATTGTTCTCCTAGAATCGCCCCTTGCAAAGCGACCGGCCATAACCTGAACTCCGGTAGCCCCATGCACATGGCGAGGCGACTTCACAGGTAGGAAAAACGTATAAAAGGCTGGCCTCTCTGGCATCTGGAGTGTCGTAACCACAGTTCTGTTCTCCTTGCGCCTAAGCTACTTTCAAACATGTCTAGCCGTATTCGACAGGGGGTCTACAAATTGATAAACAAAGCATACCCAGCTTATGCCCAGACTGTAAGCATGACTTCTGGTATCTCACTCCATTGCAAGTGGCTTACCGCCCGTCAGTACATTCTGGCACACGCTGGTTCTGACGATGGGTTCACTCTGAAGAATGTTAAGACAGGGCTGTATATGACTGTTCCTATCCCTATCCCGGTACTTGTCATCTTTTGCAGGGCCTGAAAAGCTGATGATTTTGGTGGTATGTAGGATGCACAAGTGGTTGAAGGCAATACTGCCACCGTGTTCACCGTCAAAAAGGAAGACTCAAACGGATACCAGTGAGCTTTCCGAGATACTATTACAATCATACCCTGACGCGATGTTCCCTTCTAGGATGAGACCGGTGGGGTCTGACCTTGTCTTGACGATAGAGATGGTTGGCGATGTGATGTTGGTGAGTACTTATTGAAACTGGAAAAGAACTATTGCTCACGGTCGTATAGATTGTGCTCAAAACACCCGAGCATGGTAACGACAAACAAATCTGGATCTTTGTGCCGGAAGATATGTAATCCCAACTTCCACGGTGTCTGACTCTGCTAGAATGGAAGGAGAGTTGGGGTCATTCATCAGATCTATTATGATACGTGTGTACTGTAAGGTTGGCATATCTTCTGTAAGAGTGACGTTATGAACGATATTATGTTTTGGATGAGTATATTGATGGCCCGAGCACGACCAAGCAATATCAGCAAGGAAGAAATTGTGCGAGTTATAAGTGCTCGACCCTGTACCACGAGCCGTGCCGCAGACACTTGCCACGGATTACGGAAACGCCCCAGATGGAATGAAGAGACCCCAACGCGCACCGCAGAGTTGTAGGGCCAAACAGAACACCCAAGGAACCGGGCCCCAGCGGGGAATATTGCACAAAGGGAAGTACCGTAAGAGTGTGAATGTCAGCGCAAGAGGTCAAGGGCAGTGAGAAAAGGCGCGTAGTGCACTGAGCCTGCGGGCAGGCAAATCGAGAATGGCCACAATACCCTTAGACGGGCACGCGCGATGCAGCAAAATCGCAAGGCAGCGCAAACGGCCGATATAATACGATAAAGGTCCCCAAAGTATTTAATACGCTGGAGATAAAGCCGGGATGGCAGACTGCAATCACTCACACATGAGCGACAGAATCGTGAATGGCGAGACGTGAGTCGAGAGGTCGCGTAGAGGCCCAGAACGCGTGCGACACTGCAGACTAACAAGACCCACCTGCAAATACTCGAATACACAATGGAGAAAGCGTCAGAGGGTATACAGACCAACGAAAGCTCAAGACAAGGAGACGCTGAGGGTCGAGCCGAGCTACAAATCGCCAACAGCAAATCGGGCGCATACGAAGGCCTTGCAAACACCTCGGACGATGCGGGAGCAACTATAAAGCGCCAAGGAATGTCAGGGGGCACGTAAAACAGCCAGTGAAGGCCAAAGAACGCACCTAGCAAGCCCAAACTAGCCCAATACGTGCTACGTGACTACTGGGCTGTCAACAATATATCATAGTACCAGCTGGCCACTTCCATCGCGGGTGATCCTGAGTGGTAGTATTATGATGCGGGCCATCCTATCTGCGTTCTGTTGACGTTTCTATGCCTCGTTTTCAATCTTCTTCATCTGTGCCTGCGTCTGGGGATCCTTTTGAAGCGTTCTGGGCGATTGTTGTGATGGATGGACGCTACAGGTTGGCTCCTCTAGATCTTCATTACCATGGCTCAGCTAGTGTGTCGATGTCTCCCAGTTAGCATCGATTGCACGGTGTAGTCCGCACTGTCGTCTGGGTGGCCGATTGCATCGTCGTCGTCGCTACCGCCAGTCGTCTCGTCACCATTTCGATCACCATTGCCAACTCTGTGCTCGATCGCATCCTGGATGTCTTACCCTCCACCTCGCCCTTATCAGTAAACGCCAGTGTGTCCCTCCGCACTCCATCTTCACTTTCCATATCCAGCATTCGAATTTCTTCAAGTCTTGGGGTACCATAGGCTATGTGAACATCCACTTTTGTGGTCCTGATTTTCCTTGGATAGGGGGCAGATTTGGGTATTGGGGGTAGCAAGCTTTCAGGTACGTCTGTAGTTTCATCTTGCTGCTTCAACTGCTGAACAACGTTCTCCGTCTCTGTTACAGCCTTCGTATCATCCGACACATTCACGGGCTCCTTGCAGTCGCTGATCTCGCTTCAGTCTCGAGCACCCTGCTTTGCATTGCCAGGTCGAAATTCTGTGTCGTGCGTCGATATTATCCATTATACCTCACACATGTCAACCCAATCATTATTTACTTGTGCGCATTTCCAGTATGCGAGCCCTCCCGAGACAGTCAAACTTCCCATTGCACATGAACATGATACTAGTTCAGTGCCCTTTCCCCGCTGTGCATCTTCTGCTGCTCCACACTGCCTTGCTTGCGCCACCACCTAATGTCCATCCTTTCCAGGGTCCTTTTAGTGGCCCCAAGAACTCATACAGGGTACACGATCCTACATTGCTTGAAGCTCGCCACCCGTTCGCCGTCCATGCAACACATTACCTACTTTGCTGAATGTACTGTGTCTGGGCACATAACGTGCATGTGAATTAGCAAGCGCACAAGGGTTGAATATCTGGTAGCGTAATAATTCAAATGTCGGATGGCTGTTTGGATGGGCTATTGACACTAGATCAGTGAAATAGCTTCACGCCAGTAGTATACACTGACGGGCTCAACTATGCAATCAACAGAATGATGGACTACATATGACGCATACATGAGGGATCAGTCCGTCTATCTGACTCACCATACAAAGGTACTTATTCCGACAATCGCAATTTCGCTCTCCTCAACCTAGATCGTAACACCCGGAGGCACTGAGTGGGGACCAAGCTAACAACTAGTCGGTGTGCTTGTCAGAGAAATGGAATCATACCACGCATGCGTTGCCATGGACATTCCCTGTACAATAGTTGGCGATCACTGGTCTTCCCCTCCGGCCTCCTCGTCTTGAATTTACCCCTCCGCAACTTTCTTCACGATCTCTCTGGCTCGACCTTTACACACCTTCCCGGTCCGTGAATAGTCGTTCCCGGCCTATGATCACATGCCAGGATCCCATTGTCATCGTTTAAACATACATTTTACTACTAACAAACAATCCCCAATTCCTCGTACTTGGAATACCCAGCACCTCACACTCCACTTTCTACCAAGCTGAAACAGCATATCCGGTCCGCCCAATACCGGCTTTTCCTATTTCCTTCTGCGCATAGGCTCAGGCTCTCAATGAACGCTATTTCTGTCTTCATCTATGTCAGTGATTGCACTAGACAAGAAATGAAGTAGATGACGATACTCTGGTAAAGCGCTCGTCGATTTCCCCCCGCTGCACGAGATGGATAGACATCCTTCCCATAGCATAGAGGCGCGCACTCAGCAACCCAGGGTGCTAGCTCGTCAGTGGAGGAATACGCCTGACTCGAGGAATTCGACGATTGCGTTGCATTTGGGTGGTTGTAGATTGTGCCTTGTCATGGCTGGGAGATCCTTCTGCCACCCCCATCTCCGTTGCAGGGGTATCAGAAGATCCACGCAACACGTCGGATCAAATACGTAAAAGTG
>JADGIP010000815.1:0-11192 GCA_016618355.2 Astraeus odoratus | reverse complement strand
ACATTGTCAAAAGGGATGACAGGTGACAAGAGAGTAAAAGGTACATACGTGCAGTCCACGATAGAAGGCCCGCATGCCCCCAAGACTGTACAAACGTCGCATGGCCTCCATCACACTTCGTTTTTGATCGCCTGTTGAGCTCATCATTTGTGTCTGCCAAAGACAACATGAGCCAAAGAAAAAACGCATATCTGCTACCCTACCTTTAGCGTCTCGATCGGGTATATGCCTGACACGGGTCAGCCATGCAAACAGAATACCAAGCACAGGGGCGCACTGAGTTGACTCGTGATGCCACCTATTCCACCAGCCAAAAACCTACTGCTACCACTGATGTCTCTAGAGTCTCGAACATGATCCCAATGGGTGGCAAAGGCTCGTTTCTGGCGCGTGGATGATGAGCATGTAATGCGTGCAGGGGAAATGAATGAACGACGAACAGCCGATTCGTATGCAAGAAATTTTATGGCAGATTCCGGGAATATTTTCATTACGGATAGTCCGTTTCCAGTCCAAAATGCTAACACGCCCCCTTCAGCGTATATGCGAGCCACCGCTCCACCTATAGCTTTCAGACCACTGACGCCAGGCTTTGGTGCTAACGGTGTCCCGCCCATTTCTGGGGCACGAGTGATCAAGAAAACCTTGAGCCGGTCAAAAGGTGCTGTACAAGTGCGGGAGACTAGAAGGGAGCGAGCTGGGTTGGACTGGACGCCGTACATGCGGAGCATGCTCACCTGCACCAGCAATCCCTCCGGCTAGTAGGAACTTGACGGCTGCGTTGCCCTGGAACCAATCGTGATGTTCCTCCGCATCCTCTTCGAGGCCATCGTCATCGTTGATCGGGGTATACACTGGAGACGTCGACGATGACGGCATTGGGGGCGATTTGTCTTCCGTGCTCAGACTGACATCACCTTACGTTGGTCAAGAGAGTTGACGTTTGTTAGTTTTCATAAGGAGATGGAACGGCAGACCTTCCATCGTCACCCTAGCAGCACGCCATCCATCATCTCCTGTGTATCGCCTGACCTCATAGAATCTGTAGATCTCGGAAGGCGATACTTTCCGGGGCAGTAGCAGTAGGAAGTCCCTAAACTCTCGGAAGCCGATCGCATGTGAATGGGGCGACAATGTTAAATATGTGATGAATTCGGCCAGACTAGATGGGGAGAGCTGGATGCCTTGATGCCCTCTGTCAAACACTAACATAACGCACGGGAACGGAGAAATGACGCACCGGCTTTACGCAGAGCAATCCACAGCTCTTCCGAGTCCAGGTGGCCATTGCCATCGAGGTCCAATTCATCATGGAAGATAGACCATAGCTCTATACACCAGTGTCACGGAAGCAAGTTCTTTGACGCAAAAGGAGACATAGCATCTTACCAGCTTCCTTACTCTCCGCGTACTTCCTAAATTCAGACCATCGTATGTGGGTCGACCGGCCTTCCATAGTATGCCCACCACCACAACACCGCCCCAACAGTTCGTCCTCATAGATCTTCCGCATGGCCTCAGTCCCCTCGTCCGAGGTCAATGTGTCGCGAGGTGGTGATGGCCGGGTGGCCACGCCATCCGACCCACGATAACTTGAATTAGGCAATCGTTTCCAAATATCATAGAGTCTCCTCTCGCGATTTTCTTGCCCTTCCTGCTCGCGGAACTCGAGGAGGCTATGAGGTATTGGATGACGAGACGGTGGATCAGACCTTAGCTTGGGTATGAATGGTCGATCCTGTGCACCAGCAAAGATTGCTTCGAAAGTTTCACGATTGGTTGGCAGAGGCCGCGAGGAAGCCTCGACCATATTACTTGCTGTAGCTGGGGCTGTGATGCTACGATCCTCCGAAATCCGTATGAAATGGACTGCAACTGGTTTCAGAAAGTTGACAGAGTCTCAAATAGACATTCTTGCGTGTTGCCGGCGGAGGGGTGCGGTGGCCGTGTGTTTAGGGTGAAGAATGGAGAGGGGACAGTGTTGGCGAGTTTATTATGTTTACGAGTGCTTGCTCTGCCTCGCGATCGTTGTTGTACATAAGTCTATAGCGTAAACGAACGTGCACTACGGTCGTATGGTAGTAACATATGGTACATGCGTACATGTACATAAACTTAATCCATGCACAGGAGTACTTCATAATTTATATGTAAATAGCCACGATTATGATTTCGAGCGTTGCCCAGGTACAAGGCAATGTTGCTTGTCCCATGGAGCAGGCCAACTAAATTGCCAGGCAAGTTGCATATTCATGTTCAATGACATAAGTGCTGCAAGTACAAACTATACTCGTATACCTGTAAGTTCTTCATAGTCCCACCGGTTCAGAATGAAAGATGCAATAAAGTAATAAAGAGCTTTCATGGCCGGCACGAAAGGACGGAAGCGACCAGCGCGCTCACACGTTTCAGCCCACTCAGTCCTCGTGTCAATGTCAGCCGAAGGACTCCTGGCCTAGCAGGTAGGCGCTTTCTCTCGATCTTCGCTAGCCCCGGCATTTGTACGGGGTCTGCGGATGGCTTGCGATGTCGCTGTTCATCCTTCGCACTCATTGCACGCATCGAACGCGATGTTTGAGACATATTCTTCTCCGAGTGTGGAGTAGACGGAGAAGGCGTATGTGTAGCTGTACTCGCAGAGCACAGCGTAGGAGACACCTTTTCAGGAGAAAAACTGCGGCCCGATGGGTGGACAGAGTGGTCATGTATAGACCACGACGGCGGCGGAGTCGGGAGAGGGACCTTGCGTACGTCAGGGAAAGGCCGTACCGGCTTAGGTGCTGGTAATGGCGGTAGAACGCTCGCCCGCCGTTCATTCGGAGGGGGAATTTGGGGCAGGCTACGCACCTTCAATACCAAGACGACTGGATAAGTCAAACAGAGAGATAGTAGCACTGTCACTCACTGAATTCGGGTTCACCACGGTCAGAGACTCTGAGCCCGACTCGGCAGACCGTGAGCGCTCGCGTGGTAGAGGTGGTGTTGGCGGGCGGTATTCCTGCCAACGAATGATTAGCCTTTAACCGCACATTCATGGAATTGCCTACTGTCTGGGGTCTGCGCCTCCCTCCGGGCCGTGCCCAAGGTGTGGGTGAGTCTGGGCGAGATACCGGCTCGCCATCAAAACTGTCGCAAGGAGAAGGTGGAGCAAACGCGAAGCTTCTGGTTGTTCCAAACTCCTGCGATCTGTTGTCAGTTGCGCTGTACGATCCACGCTAAGGAATGTGCACTGACTGTGCTTGCGGGAGACTGCCGCTCGCCTTCCACTTCGCCGTCGTTGTCATTGTCATTGGGTAATACTTCTCGGTCGACCACTGTATTAATGGTGGGTAGTGCCGAATACCACTCCTTCGAAACCATTCGGTCTATAACGTCACGCCAATCGTCCGGGAGCTACATAATCGAGGTTGAGTTTCGTTTATGACAGGGAACACGACTGTTGTTCACCGGCGGCATGTCTGTCTGCGTTGGAGAAACAGACGAAAGAGAAATCTGTCCAAATGGCGCTCCTGGCGAAGAGGGTGGCGAGGGTGGTGGGGACGGAATAAATTTTGGTACAGGCTTCCTACGGCTCATTGAAGGCCTGCCATGATCCAACCGAGACATGTTGGTAGATACCAGTCACAGACGGTGGGTCTGGCAGAGCGTACCCAAAGGCTGAGGGTATAAGAGCCTGAGAGCCTGAGGAGAGCAGTACGGTACACTGGGCAAGGAATCGAAGAAATATAGCGGTCGCCAAATGAATGGGAGACCATAAGTAGCTTCATATAAAAGGAGGGAACCTGCCTCGAGTCTATGCACAGGTGTACGGTCACACAGGTAAATTGCCTTCAGGTCAAAGGCCACGTTGAAGACAGGACGGTCGTGAACGGAAAAGCGCGGCTCACCTCATGTTTTCCATAATTGCGCGGTGGGATAACAACCACGAGGAGAAGACCCCCATTACGACGAGCGCGTATCGTCTCAGCGCAAAGAAGGCCATCGCCATTGGAGTTGTGTGCACACCATGGCAACCTGCTATACTGTAGATCACCTACCTGAGATCCCCCTATACAGTTAACCAACTGATGGTTCATTCCGGCTATTTGTGTCCCTGATCAGCTACTGTTCTGTCAAGGGACTCGCAGACGGACTCGGGGGCCTTGGAGCTAATCACGATCGTAGAGAGTTGTCTAGTCTCAGACAGACCTTCCGAGTCGAGGGTCGTTTCCGGATATGGCATTTTTCCTGGTATGAAAGCTTGTCCTGGACTTGAGCTCACGGACACAATGATGCACGAGGTGGTGGTATCTACATTCGTTAACGTAATAAAAACATCGAAGGTCCTGCATAGTAGAATACTACGGCTCGACTATGGTGGCAGGTTCAAAATGTAAAAGTAGTGGAAGCCAATTGCCATGGGAATAGCAGGAAGTCCTGGGTACAAGTCATTAGATGGCGTTAGATGTGCATAGTTACGGGATGCGTCAACAAGCGGGGGTAATTGTGATATTATGTGGGTATCATCTGGTTCTGAAAGGGGAGCCCAGGGAGGAAACAGCAGTGCAGTCTAGCTGCCGCTAAGGACGTGACATGAGTGAATTGCTGTGTGTGCCCTTATGAAATAAATAGTTAAGAAAAGACCGGAACCGAATAAGATGCCGTGCAGACTCAGGGCAAGCAGGACTTGACCGGTGCAACTTGGTCTAGCCTCTTGTCTTCGGTGTGAGATCGTGACCGGGAAGGAAGTCTTATCTTAGTCTGCCACCTGCATATCCAATTTCGTCGCTCCTGTTTGTCCAACCTTGCTCTGTCCGTCCGCAGCTGAGGAGATTTCGAAATCAAGGCACGCAGCCGCTCCCGAGCAAGAATGGGGGCAAGCGAAAGGAAAGATAGGACGATCAGCTTGATAATGATGTCAGGAGACGCCAGCAGCGACGTCACAGTCTCATGCGCAGGCAATGGCGCCGACGCCACAGTCTGAAGGATATCGCCGATCTGGGAGGGGTCAATTGTTACGCGCTTGCACAAGAAGTGTCCACCACTAACCTGACACGTGACCGCGGTCCATGGTAAACAGCCAATAAATGCTCCGAGGACGCAGTCGGACAGTGCGACACCGCACACTCCGCATGCGATATTAATTCCCGACCAAGGTACAATCCCTACGAGGCGTAATATGGACAGGCGGACCCAAGCTGGTGACTTTGATTTTGACGTAGTGGTCACGTCCGATTCTCCCTCGAGGGCATTACGTGTCATTTCCAAGGCCCGTGGACACAGGCGACTCAAGGACGGCGCGAGGGGCATGCACAGTAGAGTTGCAAACACCGAGCCAATTGTCGTCAATGCTGAAAGCAGTAAGGTGGCCCACAACGGGTGGAATAGTGCGCCGGCAAGGACGTTCTATAGCCGGAAGCTCAAAACAGGGACATGACATACGACACTGGACATACCCAAATGACACTCCCTGGGATGGACCACGCGTGTTTCCACATAGCTGTCACAGACAGCACTCCAATGACGTGTGCAAGAGGAACAGCCCCACTCTGTGAATATCTTTGAAGCTCCAAATTGAGCGCGGCAAGCTCAGGTAAAGTACGGGGCCAAGTGACAGAAATAGGCAACGAATAAAGGGACAAGAAGACCAGGGCAGTTGACAACGGGAACATGAGCATGACAAGCAGAATGGGTGTATGTCCCTTGAGATGAGTCAGATCCACGTTGTCATCATAGTGTGAAAGAAACAGCTGACTGAAGAGGGTCGCAGCCTGAACCACTGTGACTTGGAACTCTGTTTTTCATTCGAAGCATCGCTGAAAACTGTCTTCTGTGAAGATGCGGAGACGGGCAGCACTAAGTCGTCATCACTGCTCGAGTAAGGGGACGAAGGGTTCGACCAGTTGATGGGATGCTGTCTGGGCACGTGCAGGAGTTCAATGCACTTTGACGCTATCAGGGCAAACATGGAAGACTGGGTCTGGGGCGACGGGGGAAATATGCGTGTAGACGAAGAACTGGTGGCCGCGACAGGCTGAGCCGCAGTTGGGGTGGATGGCTCTGAGCTCTGCTGAACTGGAAGGACCAATGAGGACGAGCGCCTTCGACCCAATGTGTTTATCGTCAAAGCGGGGCGTACGTTCGTGGAGGACGCGCGACTTCGATTCGGCGGGGGCACTGCCAGCGACATACGAGCAACACGGGAACGATGTGCTCAATAAATATCTGCTGCTGAGACAGGCCACTGAGTTTTGCAGTGCCGAGTTCAACACCAAACCGATGTCGCATCACAGCACAAAAATCAGTTCTCGTAACGTAATCTTGCGGACACTGATCCGGGGAACGGCATCTCGGCATCCTACCACACATCCACCGCCGTCGGAATGCGGAGTCTGAACTACGGCCTCGGCCGGAGCTTGGCAAGGCGTTGCTTGCTCATCACTCGGACGAGTCAGACAGCTCGTCGCCCTGCGTTGGGCCGACGGACGTACGTCTTCATAATCATCCTAATCATCCGCTTCTTTCCGATGATGACGGCACGCCAGTCTGAGGCTTATTGCAAACATAACTGCATATAAGTTTACAAGGCATGGCATGAATTATGCTCGTGGTAGCGCGACATGAACTAGACTGCAACTCTTCCAAGGGAAGCATATCAACAGGACAATTATTTTTTTTAGTGTGCCCTCCGGCTCTCCTGGATCACTGTCCCAAGCTCCTCCAGTTTGCGCTTCGAGCGGAGCATCGTACCAAGCTAGCAAGTGTAACATTAGCGTTCCCGACGGGATGGTCGATCCACCTCGCGCAGCACTTACTCGCTTCTTGGTCAATTTCCGTGCCTTTTTATCCTGGATGAGGTGCATGCATGAGGCTTTACACTCGACCGGTCGAATGGGAAGGGGCGGCGCACCTTAGAGTTTCGCAGCAACTCCAGCACTCTCCGTTCATACGGGGAGAAACCTGCAACCTCGCGAATTATCGAGCGTACGAACTTGTTTCTGGTCGATTGGATGCCCTTTCGCTGGCTTGGGCGGGAGGCCTTGGGAAGGGGGGTCGTGGAGTACCCCTTGTTCAGTCCATAACGAAGGTCTATAACTGCGATCAGCTTCTATATTTCCTCTCCTTGAGGCAACGAGACGAACTGGTACGAGTCATGGTCTTGACGATTTCTGCGATGGGTTGCTTGCTGTCCAAGGCCGATAACTTTGTCATTGCACCAGGTCACACCGTGGGTATTGTGGCTTAAATCTGTACAGTTCCTCCGTGAGAAATGGACCATAAACAGGGGCACTCCATTTTTGGAAAAAATCACCCTAACTTGGTCCCTACCATCTATTAATACTGTCTGCAGGCTGTTTACAGCCAGCCATGGTGTATGCAGGTGCTGGCCCCAGCATGCATCAGTTCTTCGTCACGATGAATGTGTTTAAATTGTCAAATATGCGACAGTTCGAAGACACTTTCTCAGCTCTCAGCATTGGTGTGCGCAGTCCACAGCAAGACGGCTCGGAACATCAGCCACGGCATTTCCAAGGACCCATGACTTCGACCTGCCCTCAGCGGCCCTACAAGTGGGCACGATGCATAGGCTGTGTATAACAAGCACAGTACTGCCTGCCCAAACCACTGAACCATTCGATCTATGCCCTTGGTCCCTGACAACCTGGCGACCACCACCACTTATCCGAGCAGCATGACTTGCTTTACAATTTAGAGTCGCGTGCTCCTGTGGACCATCGATATGTATGGGTCCCGTCGGATTGCATGCGTCCTTAGTAAGTCGCAGCGGACCTTGATATCGGTGGTAATAGATAGTCCCTACTCGGAGGCTCGAAGCGTGCATCGTCTAAGGTGAGGAACAGAGGAGGCCATCAAGAACTTCTCGATCATACAACTTGAGGTACAACGAAATCACATTTTGCCAGTCGATGTTTAGCAAGGTTAGGTACTGCGGCGGGTAATGTGCAAGGACCACAGCGTATTGTGTTAACCGTAGTCCAAGGCAAATAAGGAATGCGTCCCTGCAACAATCAGAACCCTTCAGGGTTCAGTATGGGGGTGGAGACAAAAACGAGGTGTGGTTGAGGCTGGATGAAACCAATTGTGTAGAAGCCGAAGGGAGGCGAGCCAATGACTTGCAATGACTCCGTAAAGATACCGATGTGCAACTACGAAGTAATTCAAGAGCTCAGAACCAGTAGTTTTGTACCGACTTCGGTGAATGGACAATTTAGTATTGTCTGACAACCCTCACTCTACCTGATGGTGCTGAACTTCTACCAACCGCTGCGCTGATATCGTCTTGATGACGAGCGGAACAAGGAGTTGGTGAGATGCGCGTGGAAGAAGGTAGGTGGATAGATGTTGGAAATCACAGAAAATCGACCGATTGCTCACCTCGAACCTGATGTCTGCGATCTCCACCCTCTTCTTCTTCCTCTTCGTCCTCGTCCTCTTCGTCCTCTTCATCCGCCGCATCCTAATATGTATAGATTGCACATATGAGCTGTAATATGCCATCTAATATGAGCTTCCTACCGGATCGAAATCCTCCATCTGTCTATCGTCTTCGTCATCCACCTCATCTATATCATCGTACTCGTCATCCAACCATCTTCCACGCCAATCTACCATATCCAGCTCGTCTGGACTCTGAGGTCTCACCCGAAGCCACTGCATACGAGGACCTGACTTTGCACGCTCGCTGACCTTGAAGCCGTATATTCGTGGCTCGTACACACGCCCATCTGGGCGCTTTTGGCCTCCGTACTGGTTCGGATTTACAGGGGATGATGGACAGGAAGGGCTGTTTCCCGAGTCACTACGAGGCGACCGCCTGGGCGATAGGGAGGAGCTTGTAGACATAGATGGCTTGTAGAAAGGGGCAGGTGCGAGACGATGATAGGTTTGGAAGAATAGATGGGAGAACGTAGTTCCAAAGAAGGCCCCTAAATTCCTCGAAGCCGGGTCAGCGATAACATGCAACAGTGGAAAACGATAGTCGAACCATCGACACCCTGGAAGCGGCTGCTTGGGGGGCTGTAGATATCATTACAGTTTGGGCAATACAGCTTAACAGTGTCTATTCCGGGTAAATCGGACCGGCCACACGGGACGACGTTGCACCCCGCGCAGTAAACTCGCGGGCAAGCACCAAATGCCCCGTTTTCGTACTTCTCGACCTGAGGAAGAGCATGAGATCGGTCCTGAAAAGCATGTACTCACAGGAAACGAACCATAGCTTGTAATCCTGCGCGTGTGAGAATATAACGCTGATGAACAAGTCCGTAGAGCAGTTCAGCAGACGCTTCGACTATCGAAACATCCGGGATTCTCGAAGAGTCTTCGTCTGATGATGGAAAACAAAATTATAAGAGTTTGCGCACGCGATGTAAGATAGACCATGCCTGGCTCGACATCTAGGACCATCTCCATCGCTTCTTTCCAAAAGGGTACCATGGTATTCAAACCAGTCAGGTTGAAGTCGTCTTCAATGAATTCCTCGGCAACTTCGCAGAAATATTCATGTCCAGGAAGAGAGCAGAACCAGCTGATCCATGTGAGTGTCGATGTCGGTGTTGATGATGCTGGTAAGAGAAAGATGGGCACGATGACTCGAGACAACAGGCCGCTGGGTTACTCACTGTAGCCCTCCTCCACCTCCTCCATCACTTCATCTGCTTCTCCGTTTCCGCTGACAATATCCTCCTCTAGATCTACCTGTTCTTCATTTTGTTCTGTTGGACGTGACATCATGAACGGAGGACAGTCTAGTTTCGAGTTTCCAGCACCATACCTTGCCGTTTCTCGAAAAGGCAACGCCGTGATTAAAGCTCCGCTCAGTAGTTAGTATTAGGGTTGTAAGTACTAACAACTCAGGTGTGCAAGTATCTAGGGTTAGTTGCGAAACAAGGTATACGATACGCTCAATGAGAGGGGTCACGATGCCTGGAACGTGCATGTTATCCGCTCGTTCACATGGCCTACCCAGAACGAAGGACCCATGATAACTAGTAATAATAGTTGACCGGCAACCCAACTAACCAACACATAAAACCAAGACTTCCATCCTCTCAAAGTGACTATCTCTGCGGCAAACGTACTTACTGTAGTCAGGCACCCGCAATAGCCGTCACCCAGCCCTTGGAGCAGAGAGCATGCACTAGGTGACACAGGTGAAGGCAATCCCTGCAGTACATGGAATAATCCAAGAAGGGCAGTTCCGATGGCGTTTGCAGAAAACGTTCCAAGAGGAATATTCTTACTGCGCGGGTTGAGATATATCGAAAGGAGGTACCGTGTTAGTGTTCCCGGGTAGGAAAAAATGAGCGCCGCAGTCGCTTGATGGCGGAAATCGGCGGGCAAGCGAGAGTATGCTGGGAATGTGGCGGCGTAGGCAAGGACGGAGATTATGGACAAGGCATAACGAAAGTTTTTGCTCGGGGGCCGTACTGCCGGACAATGTGGGGCGATCATACCACATATGTGCATGCCAAATAACAAGGAAGCCAAGGAGACTATCAAAGTAATCCACGTTTTCGTAAGGCCGTCGATCACCTGGAAATTTCAATGTGTATGAGAACAGAAACGGTAAGTTATTTGAGGAGAATCTAACATCTCGAAGACCAGCTCTGGGATACTGTCCCACGTTCACCCATGAGTCGAAGATGTCCACTTGCCATCCGGAAAACGTAGTCAAGGACCCACAGAATCCTGGAAAGCAATCATATATTCCCTGGTAAAAGCCAAGTATGGCCAACCGTCTGACCTGTTGTCATTGCCGTGTATAGGGGCCCGTAGCTACATAAGTCAGTATCTAATGTGGCCGAGAAGAAAGATGCTTCCTACTATCTTCCGAAAGGGGCCTTCATCCCAAGACCGATGCCCATGATAAAGCAGCCGACAGCCTGAATGTAGGCGAGCGTGAATACACTTTGCCCGTTGTAGGTAACCAGCGCTTGAAGACCTAGCCTGGCAAGGACGCCCAGGATAGAAGCAGGCATGAGGAGGGCCAACACGTGAAATGAGAGGGGATGGTATATCTTGGAGGGGGGGATCCCTTCCCCGATCCCCGGAGGACTGTCTATCGTGGTGAGAGAATCTGTGCTGCCAACGAGCTGAGAGCGAGTGCGAACGGAACCACCGTCCGGACAGGGATCACAAGAGGCTGGACCATCCATCCGAGTTGGAAGTTCCCTCAGTTCAGACCCGTT
>JADGIP010000814.1:0-11205 GCA_016618355.2 Astraeus odoratus | reverse complement strand
AAATATACAGACTACCTTATCCTCAGGCATGGTGAAATGGTAGTCCTTTAATAAGAATGCCATATCATCCCTAAGAGTAGAATACACAAAAGAATCCAAAGAGTGTAATCTATCCTATACGAAAAAAGTCAGTCAGACTTAAGAGGAGGCAGAGCACCTGCATTCTCTCCAGCACTACCACTAGTGGCTGTCGACGCATTGAACATCGCCTTCAGGGCCAACTCATTCCTCTTCTGCCTCACCCTCTCTGCTTCCTCCGCTCCTCCGGTCATCTTCAGCTTCTTCCCACTCACAAATCCGGCCAATTCGTTCTGGAATTCGTCTGACCGATTAGCGAGTTCCCGTTCTCGGTTCTTCTGATTCGCCGCGATCGCCTTCAGTCGCTTCTCCGGATCCACAGCGGCACTACGGATCTCCATCATAACGGTGCTTAAACCCCCGTGGCCCTCGTCTGCGGGGAGAGCCTTAAAGCGCCCACGGGCCGAGCGATTCGGGGTATTCCCCTTGAGATTGATGACCTTCTGCACATGATCAAACACGTCAGAAAGAGCACTGTGATCTTCCAGTAGATCGGCGAGCAGCTCCTCTTGATGGCTAAGGAAACCCTGCTCTTCGACGATGTTCTGCAGCTCTTCTTCCCACGTCTTCTTCCACATCGGCTTGATGGTGTCGATATGCTCTTTCAGGCTCGAAAGTTCCGTAGCGGTAGAAGCGATGTCCTCGTGAATAGACCTCAACAGCTGCGGTTTCGGCGTGACATGACGCTTGAGCACGTCGTCTCTGAGGCTTTCCACAGCATCCTGCAGCTCCTCCACCTTCGTCAGCACATTCTGGCTACGCGAGTCGAGCTTGCCCTTGCCGCTATCGATGTAGCTGCGCGCACCGCCCACCTTGGTGTTCGCGAGCTGCTTCACGGACTGGGTCTGAGTGCGCAGCGCGTTGAGCGACTCCTTCGTCGACTTCATGAACTCCGTGTACAGCTGCCTCATGATCCCGAGGTCGCGGCGCAGGTTCTGCACTTCGTCAAACTGGGTCTTGAGGTCGTTCACGACCCGATTGGAGTACTCCGACATCACGGACGCGCCCGTGATCTGTGGCTGGAGCTGGAGCGACTGGCCCGTCATTTCGGGCTGGATGAACGGATTCTGCCCGTTCTGGGCGTCGCCCACGATGCGTGACAGTCGTCGCGCGACGTGCTGGAATTGCTTGTCGGACGGGCGGTCTGGGATGGGCGTGCTCTCGACGAAATTGTGTGCCACGATCGGGCTCAGGTGGTGTGATGCTCGACGGTTGCTCGCCATCGCAGATTTGAGTTCCTTGAGGTCGTTCGACAGGGTCGATATCTGCGCGTCGATGTGCTGTTTTATCTGGTCGAGCGCTAACCACACGATGAGCACATTGTCAACTCATAAAGTGATAGCGACTCACGCTCGATGTTAAGGGACAACAAACACTTTTCCTTGATCTCTTCTATGTCCTCTAGTTCATACTGAACCCCACTCGACGGATCTCGGATGTAGATTGCAGGGAAGTTCTCGATCCCGGGATTGTACGAGAACTTGTCTACAAAAAGCATACGCAGAGACGCGAATGTCATCCCAGGCTCCAGGGAAACTTTCTTGACCTCACGACCGACTTGGAGGAAGACGGAGATCGACGTCGGCTGGGGTGGTTCTGGGACCTCCACATGTTCGGGCAGTTTACTCCGGCTCGAGGGAGTCTGCGGCACGACATGTGTCCGTACATCTACCGGGAATGGCAGTGGGGGGACAGGTGGCGCAGGTTCTTTACTTGCGGGCGAAGGCGTACGATGGGTCCTCTTAGATGGACCACTCGGCGACTTCGGGTCTGGTTCGTCTACCTCCGTCAGTACAGCAAGTTCGCCAGGGGTCAGATTGGACGACACCGCCATTGAGCGACGGTTCGGCGAGCTGGATATCGTCCGCTCCCGCGTCAACACATTTCCCGTCATCCGGCTGAACTGATAAGTGGAAAAACGCTTGGACGCCCGGCGCTCGAGGACATCGCGGTTCTTCAGGGCGGCAAGGGAGTTGGCGACCGCCGGCGCCTCCGGTTCGTTTGGCGGGGTCTTTGGTGGGGAAGGCCCACCACTGTTGGTCTCCTCCGGCGTGGCCACGGGCTCGACGACAACGGCAGGGGGTGTAGTGGACTGCGGAGATATGGGCCGGTCAACAAGTGAATACCGTTTGACAGTGGCGGGGACAGGGGCAAACTGGGGCGGTGATGTAGAAGGTACATCCTTCTCCTGGGCTGGGGTTTGGGAAGTCGACGGTGCAGCAGCCGGGGAGACAAGGGTGTCCGTCGATGCACGCGAGGAGACATCGCGGGACGCATATACGGGGGGCTGAGAAAGCGGTTGGGAGCTGCGCGACTGCAGGGGCTGTGGAGTGCGCTCGACGTGCCCGTTCGTACCCGTAGACGCAGGCCGCTCTTGCGCTGGTGGTTCGTCGTCGGGCTCTTCGAACGGCGGCGGGGTCAAGCGGGACGGCTGCGTCTCTGGCTGCTTCGTGGAAGACCGCACTGACGCCCTCGCGGTACTGTCTCTGGTCCTCTCCGCACGTCTCTCTTCGTCTGCCGCGATGCTCCGCGACAATTGCGACCGATGTCTGCCCTCCTCCTCCCGTTTGGAAGACACCCTGGAGGACCGGCTGTCCGCGCGCGAGTGGGACGTACTGGAGCGCTGGCGGTTCTGGTGCTCGGACACGATCCGCCGGTACATGGACTGCTTGTTGCGGAGGCCGTGCAGCAGGTTGGTGATGATCTGGCGCACCTTGGGAAGATATATCGCCAGGTTGTCTGGAGAAGCGTCTTCAGCGAGACACGTTTCGAGGACCTCTCTCAGGTCTTCGGGCACGGACATGAGGTCACTGGAAGGTGTATATACTTAGCTCACTGCCAAAACGTGGCTTTGCGTAGGGTGAAGGGCCAAGAAGGAGAAGGAGAAGGAGAAGAAGGAGAGAGAAGAGAGAGAGAGAGACGCACGACATGTCGATATTGAACGAGGCGAACGCAGCCACTGCTGCGTTGAAGTCATTGCCCAGGCGCACGTAGACATCGCTGATCTGGCTCTCGGACATCTGCAGGTTGCTCCATAGGGTGAGGGACTCGAGCAGTTGCTTGATGGCGACGAGCAGCCGCGTAACGGCAGACTCGACGGCAGGCTAGGTACATCGAGCGTTGGTCTGTTTAGGTGGCACAAGGAAACGGACAGACGTGGGGGGCTTACGTGTGTATGCGAGCGGCCGCTGCGAGAGGAGGTCGAGCTGGACGAGTGCGTCGAGGACACGGAGTGGTTGTCGCGGCGTGGCTTGTGTCCATCATACTGGGGCTGGGACACATGCTGGTGGGTCGACGACATGGCGAGGAGAGGGAGCAGATGGATGCGGTCGCCGAGCTGTTATGAGTGAAAGGAGTCTGAGCATCCGTCCGCTGATGCATGACCGGGAGCACGAGGACGGGCTGTCGATCAACCCCATGAGAAATAAATTCCATAGAGAGAACTGAGTCGAGAGCCGAGCAAAACACGGAACAGTCGATGCATATTTATGTACATGAACGAGGGATATCTAACTAGTGGTGATCCTACACACACACACACACACACACACTAAAACGACTGCGCATTATACGGCGGTGCCCCCGACCCAGCAAGAACGTAGTCGTTCAAAATCTCGTCGTGCTCCGTCCGCTTGTACGTTCGGATGGTCTCGCCATATTCCGAGATCTCGTACACACGGAACCTTCTGTCGAACCTGTGTGACGCTCAGAACACATCTATCAGCGGAATCGATAATAATATTCTCACCCAACTCTCCCATATCCAGAATAAGACCTGGCCAAGACAATCGCATGATGCTAGGCACGGAACGCATGCAGAACCCACTCACCCTCCGCCCCCAAAGCACAGCCATACGTCCTTGACCCGCTTACAATCCTCAGTTACTAATCCCCACGTCAGTCGATGGTTCCCCGAAAATCCGGGGTAAACCTACCATGACAATGACCATTCGCGACCACCTTCACTTCAGGAATAGCGAGACCAGCGACATGGTCCGTTTCCAGCGCAGCTAACAAGCCTTTCTCGAACATACCGTCGCTCTTCTTGGCCGCACCCGAACCCTCCAGCCCAGACAAACCAATATCAAGCGGAAGGCCAGTACGCTTGTCCGTGTCCGGCGTGCCATAGGACTCTTGTCTAACGATATCGTCAGCACGTAGTCCATAAACCTAGGCAGGGGACATACAGTGGAATATGGAAGAACATGAGCGCATTCGGTCTCGCCAGTTTCCTGGTTGTCGGAGGGAGTTGATCCGATTGTCTCCGCCACAAGTCACCCAGATCCGAGGTAGTGTCAGGGGTGAACGGTCGTTCGATAGGAGATATCGATGCTGATTGCTGTAAGAACCACTCGATCTGGTCCTGCAATGCAAAAGTAGAAGTTAAGGAACGGGTCAAGGGCGCGGTAAGAACAAAGAAGCTTGCCCCATGTATCCAATCATATTCTGAGGGCCAGAAATAACCAAACCAGTCGAAGTAACCTGAAGAGTACGATCCCGAATCGACAAAGTAAAGCGTGAGGAGGTGCGTCGCAGAACTGAGTTGGGAGTCAATACCATCGTGCAGTGACGAAGGTATCCCCTACCTGTCTGCACTTCTGACCTTCAAAACGTAATTCCCAGCGCCATGGATGTCTTTCGGCCCTCGTTCGACAAGCGAGTACGGTAGTGCTTGCATCATCCTCAACTGCTCCTCCTTGAGGTCCCCATCCTCCTCGTCATGGTTTCCGAACACCGCTGCCCACGGGATCCCTCGATCCGTTACCTCCACGGCAAACTTGGCCAGTACAGACTTGGGATCCCACGATGTCCCCTGTCCGTTGAGCTGGTCTCCAGTGAAGACGACGAGGTCGGGCTTCTCCGCCTCTAGCATGCGCCCAAGCAAAGAACTCGTGAGGTTGTCGGAGGCGTGGCACGGTGTAATGTCGGTGTCCCTGCATGCACCGCGAGAAACCGAGTAATGCAGATCGGCCACCTGCAGAATCTTGAACTTCCCGTCACGAGAGAAATGAAGCGGAGGAGCACGAGGAACGGCTGCACGTGGATCAAATCACAACGTATCGCGGAAATGGATTTCGCCATGCTTACGCTGCACGCCGCGCCGGTATGTTACGTGCACACCTTCGACGACGCCCTCTTTCTCTGCAGTGACAGCAGGCTCGACCTTGTTGAACCCATACCATGGGCGGTCCTCCCCAAACAGAACGTCAATTTCCGTAATCATGTATTGCTTCTCTTCAGCGTTCATTTCGCCGAGCGTTTTGCCGGTCTTGTACCACAGGTAAAGAGGTTCCGCACGTATGACACCGTCGCGGATGGAATGTTTGATCCTGAACCATGAATCGTCCGAGGGAATGGGTTCCTCCCCTGCGGGAAGGAGTAAGAGCTCAGTTACAAGCGGTATATCAAGTCGGCGCGTGCGTCTGTAGTAGATATTCTTCCACATCCCTTAGAATCACACAATACAACGCTTAGACCAACGCATATACACTCACCAAAGTCCACATCCCAGACTGCATGTTAAGGTCACGGTCGACACGGACCCACTTGCCTTTGACCGCATCTTGCTCGACAGTAGTATCAGGCGCACACAGATCACCAACAAGGGCCGGCGAAACCATGCATCGAGTGATGGATATTTCTGACACTGGAATGAAAAAAGGATGTGTAGGTCACAGACTCATGTATCGCACGGAGCACGTACACCCCGTATCATGAGGCAAGAGAGGCGCCCACGAGTCCAGTGGGTAACTTGAGATGTCGGCCGGGTCATCCCCGGGATGCGATACGTTCCACCAGTCCGTATTCCACCAGTCTGTGTCCGAAGGCGGCTCTTCTGTCTCCCCCCCTGGCTGTTCCCCTGACTGCGACGGGTGCTGTCCATCCTGAGCGCTGGTGCCGTTTCCTAAGTAACTCGATGGAGAAATAGAGTCCCATGACTGCCACCCGACTCGCTGGGATATCCCAGGTCCGGGCGTGGGCTGGTAGAGTATGAATATGAAAGTAAGAAGGGCTGAGAAGCAGACGACGGCAAGCGTTGGCTCGGCTATAGATCGAAGAAAACGGAAGATGGCGGTACACGACCGCGCCATGTCGGCGGCTGCTGTGGACGATGAAAGGCTAACGAACGAATGTGGTCAATAATATTTAATGCAAGCTGTCAGTGCCAACCCCACTGTGCTGCTTAAGCGGACTGCGGAGAGGAGCGAGACACGTACGTAAGCAGGCAACATTGAAAGGATATCCAAAAAAGGGAGCGTGATATAACACACACATCACGTGACTTTGCCTGTTGTTTTTCCAAGACGTCAAAAGTTTAAAACCTGCACTTCCCAGTCCGCGCTGGCAATGCAGTCTTTGGCACGCGTTGTACGGCGGCTCTATTCGACGAAACCACCGCAACCGCCCCTACAAAAGGCTGCAACGGCTCTCCCCAGACATGCAGCCGCAGCACGGGAGGCATCAGCCCCACTAGCCGTCCGCGAACGCCGCGCCCGCAAACACCCAGACCTGCTACCCCCGCCCGACAGCGACCTCACTCCGAGCGAATATTCCAGCTACAGACGCCGGCTCGCCAAGGGCGAGCTCATGGACGACCATGGGAAGGACATGTCAGAAGCGGAGTGGCTGGATGCATTGAACGAGAAGCGTTCGCGTCTCCGCGGTGTCAAACTCGTCGAGAAGGGCGGCCAGAAGCAGATGGAGGTCGTCGGCCAAAAGGTCTACCTCCCGAACGTTATCTTCCGCATGGTACGGAATCACACACCAAACGGGCAGCCGTACAACCCCTACGAAGCCACCTTCCGCGTTCCCCAGTCCATTACCAAAACCGACGTTCGCTCATACCTCGCCTCCGTGTACGGCGTGAAGACGACGTATATCCGCACAGCCAATTACATATCCCCTCTGCGACGCACTCGCATGGGCATGCGGCCGGTAGGGAGGCACCGAACGTATAAGCGTGCCGTCGTCGGCCTCGTCGACCCATTCTATTACCCGCTAGACATGGAGGACATGGACAAAGTAGCTAAGAAGGAGCGCGTGGCATGGTTGGAGGAAAAGTTCGCACTTAAGGCACTCGTCCGCTGGAGGAGATACGAGCTTGTCCGTGCCACGCAATCTGGGAGCAAAGGCTGGCGGTTGACTGGGCACATGAGGAGGGACAAGATTCTGCAGGCGGTCGCCAGACGACGGATGATCACGAGACAGGAAATCGAAGGGATAAAGACGGAGATTGCGGAGAAACGTGCTGCCGGAAAGCAGGTCTTGACGGAAAGGGTTAGGTCGTAGCGATGGGACTCACTGGATACCTCACCCTCGACGTGTACCGCGTAACCACTTCCGCTAGATTACATACAGAACGATGTTCTGACGCTAAAGCTACAGATAACACCAACACCACGTCGATAATCGTTACAGCATCATATAGGCATAAGCTCATAAAGGTCATAGATGAAAGTCGGTCATATGTTCCACCATCCGCGAGCATCGCGTTCACCTGCCGCCGGGCTTTCGCGCCCTTTCGGATGAGGACTGCTAAGCGATGGCAGCCACTCGCGCGGAGGCTTCAAGCGATTTTCTGATTTCAGATAAGTGATTGCGCCAGGGGGAGGGGATAATCCCAGTGCTGGAAGCCATCTCAATGCATGTCATGGGTTGTCAGAGGGGTTGGACCTACAAGTCTCTATTACTGCTCCTGCGTCGTCGATGTCCCCTAGATTCCCCGGGTATCTTTATATTCCTCGGGGTATAAAATATGTAAGATAATTTGAAGCGCATGCTCGTCTGAAGCAGGCTGTTGGAAAGTTGCAGCACTTGGAGGATAGGCTGATATAGCAGATTCAACTGCTGTAAAGTGGCCAGAAGCTGGCCAACGGGGTGTCTAGAAAGAAGGGGGATTTCAGACCGCTCGCTTCTTTATTATACCTACTGGTGGTAATGCCGGCGGGCAGGACCAGCCGGGACCGAATAAAAGTGGGACGTCCCGTAACATCCATTATGTTGCTCTCGAGACGATCACAGCCTTACAGCACAGCGCCAGATAGCAGACAATGAGAGAGAGACAAATGCGGATAAAATATTGTAGGTAACCTGTATTATCCGCAGATAGCAGGAGCACCGCATCGTCACGGCTGCTCATCCGGCCAACGGGACACCCCGCTCGCCGACTTGCACGGTGAGATGGCCGAGCGGTCTAAGGCGCCAGACTAAGGACTAGGTCATCAGATGACCCAAGGGTTTAAACACCCAGCTATCTGGTCCGAAAGGGCGTGGGTTCGAATCCCACTCTCATCACACTTTTTCCCCTTCCTTCGCAACTGACAGGGGTTGAAATTTTTTTTTGTTATCTGATCAGATCGTATGGAGCTGTCACATAGATCGTACGATACACTACACATATAGGACCCCTACAGTTTGTATTTAAGACTGGAAAACAGTTGTGAAGTACTAGTACATTTTCTTAACTTGGAGGATGCTGTCTGGAGACCACTTCTGTATCTGCTTGGACATAGCCAGGGAAGCAAAGGAGAGAGTCACCAGTTCAACTAGGATCCTCAACATTGGCTGGATGAACAGAAATCAGAACTAGTATTACTAGCAGGTATATAAGAGTATTTTAGTAATAACTTCAGTATTCAATGGTATAAATGTCATCCGCTGGGAACACCAAGCCATGCTCCATCTCCCAGTCTCGCTGCCATGCATTTATCCGTCTCATCAAGTCAGCCCACTCCTCCTCAGTCTCGATTCCTTTCATCCACTCGTCTTCATCGCCAAGTTCCTCTATCCTCCTCCAACCCCGCTTAACACAAAACTCGTACTCACCTGCCTCTCTTCTCCAAGCTTCTACAAAGTTATCGTCGCTCTCGGGTAGGGCCCCCTTCACGCGGAGTGTGTTGATGAGGTCATCTTGGTAATCGAAGCCAGAATTATCCGCCATCCTATGTCCGATATAATAAGGGTCGTATCCTCTCCGCATGAGGTCTTCCTCATGTGCTGCAAGTTGTCGCAGCAGCTCCTTCCGGGGTGCAAGTAGACTCCCATTCAGGATGACGCAAGTCGCATAAATGCTTTGTGCAATATCTGCAGGGGCATGGGGAACAAGCTCGTTAAGACCAATGAATGCGAGGGCATTCGTCGGGTAGGATGGCGACAAAGAAAATATATGTCGGTGCAGCGGGAACATGTAGCGAAGGTTCGTAATCAACTTCAAGCTTCCATCTGTCTGGTTCGAGCCCGGCTTGACGATTAGTTCCCCACCTCTCTCGAGGAATGGTATGCGCAAGTCATAGCCTGTGCCAAGCACAACAGAATCGACGTCTCGAACACTGGTACCATCAGCAAAGACGATTTCGTCCGGCGTGAAGTATGCGATCTGTAGTTTGATTTCCACAGGAACAGTTGTCGGGAATTTCAAAGTTCGGATAGCATGATATACCTTGACGGGGAATTAAATCGTCGCAGACACAGTTCAATATTGCAAGACCTACTTTGCGGGCATGCAAGGTCAACTGAGATGCGATGTCAATTCCACCCCCTCCTCCTCCAACGACTACCACAGTCTGATTTGTATAGCGGGTAGGCTCACGGTACCATAATGAGTGTAGGATCTCATGTCGTCGTCCCTCCTTGGATGTATTCTCGAGCCATGCGTTTTGTCCAGGGAATACGGGTATGTGTGGAGCAAGGTTGTGGCCACTTGCGACCACCAAATGATCGAAAGATCTTCGAATCTCGTCGCCATTATTGTCATTAATAGTCACATCCCAGTGTCCTGCATGTTGCGTGCCTACCCATGTTGACAACATTACAGTATGGTTCAGTTTAATGTGTGACCAGAGTCCATAGCGAGTTGCATAATCTCGGTGATAGCATTCCACGTCTTCGTGTAGCGTTAGCAGAGGTGTGCCCGGTGGAAACGGGAATCCAGGGTAAGTCATGGTGGGTACAGGAGAAATGGTGTGTAGTAGAGGGTACAATGGTGTTTCGGGTAAGTTAGGCGGAACAGCTGGCGAGAGGTCTGGAAGCCTTTCGATTTGGCGTGAGCTTGGTAAATACTGTCATGACGAAGTACTGTACCACATTCCTCCGACATCTCTGCGTTGCTCGTACAGGACTATGTCCCAGTCTTTACGTGTTTCTAGAGGTAAATCCAGAAGGGTTTTCAACATGGCCAAGCCTGCACTGCCTGCGCCAACGATGGCGACCAACTTAGGAGCAATGAATGAGTGGAATACATCCGACTGGGGGAGATATTCATTCTGAGGTCGCTGCAGAAACATAGAAGTTAGGAGTGAGAACACTAATTGACACAGAGAAGACATTCTTTTGGTGCCCTCCAGAGAAAACGGTGCTTGTAGTTCAGTATGTACGCTTGCGAATGGATATCCCCCCGGTTTGCTTCAGAAGTGGACTAACCCTCCTGAAGAATCGTTAATGTTACACACAGTCATTTACCGTTCTTTGCGCCGCCTCCACCATTTGCGCCAACTTGCGAAGAGCATACCGCACTTCCACCAATGCGCCATAGTCATATATATGTCACATCAGAGAAGTTCATGCTTGACCAATGGAGTGTTTTGAATATCACTGTACCTTTCCTTTATATACAGAGAAATACTATTTTCGCTGTGAAATAGTATTCTGTATTTGCGGCTTCAAGTCTGACTTTGGCCATCGATGTCCCTTACCTGTGCGTGGATCTTGGGTCAGAAAAGAAGAATTCCGGTGAGGTGTTAGTTCGTCCATCTTATCTTACTACTAAGCCTAATATGGTGTATCTATTGCTCATTACTTAACTATTGACGTCCTGATCTAATGGTGCTGTAGCTGATGCAAATGCTCAACTGATACTTATGTCCCAAAAACTTGAGCGCAATTGCTATCTCGCCACACTCCTCCGATGTGTCCGGAATTTTATGCAGGGCGTGGAGAATATGTTAATGATCATGTTATGTACGACCTATTTGTTTTTGCCTGGCGCAGAGTTGGAACACCCTCAAATTTGCTGTATACTGCGGTCTATATTTGTATACATTGTAGGTCCGACCAAATTCCCTCTCGTCAGTCATACTGTAGAGCGGTAGCAAAGGAGTCATACGCCTGTTAGGCGGCGATTAACTACGG
>JADGIP010000813.1:0-11207 GCA_016618355.2 Astraeus odoratus | reverse complement strand
GACTTGCAGATTGCTATTTGATGAGATGCAGCTCAGGGACTGTCCTAAATGGGCGTTACCTGGTACGTAGTATCGCAGCCGACCATTCCGCGACGGAATCCTGATACATTCTGAAGTTGCCCCATCAAGAAAACATCACACATACGAATAGAAAATGCTAAAGCATTGCCACTCTCCGGGAACCGACGCGAATACTTGGTCCACTGCGGCGGGACATTGTTAGCGTGGGTAAGTAAGTCACTTCTAAGCAATCAGCGAGGCGCTGAGGCTACGTTGAAAAACGTCGAAACAACGTTCCCCCGATAGTGTTACCGGCAGCAGGACTGCCCCACTCAGGCTGCATCGTTCACTGCGATCCGCCGTCTCACATCAGCGCTTCGGATGTACGCCGAGTTCAGTACGTCATCTGTTACTGCTATTCGGTCCTCGAGCCACTGCTTATCGGCTCAATTCCTCCGGGATGTGCGGCGACAGCACGCTCATTGGCTACTGGATTTTGCAAATTGCAAAGTTACCACCTTCATAAAGCACAGTGCGTCAGATTTCCGTGGAGCGTGCAGGGGCTAGTTGCAGCCACGGCCCTGGCACTTAATGCTGCTAACCTGGCCTTCTGCCACGTTCGCGATAAGCCTAGTCAAGTACAAAACAGCCCACGTGGACGTCTCGGGTTGGTACATATTCAGTTCAAGCTCACCGCCAGTTCAACAACAACAGTATTGATATTGATTATTACAACACCCACGGCGACGCTACATACTTCGTAGGCGACGATCGATTCGCAATTTCCGAAAGCTCGGTGCACTACTTCTCCGGGGCATATCACGTACTCGCGCGGGAATTATGGATTCTATTCAGTATGTAAGTACATGATGACACGCTTGTTGGAGCAAACACCTCCCTTCCCCCACTTCACGTCACAGAACTTAATCTACCCGAACGCGATGATGACGATAGCACTCCCATGTCATATGTCTGCCTGCCTGCGATGGGGGAATTTGGTCAACTGGACGCAGTGTTCCTCACATGTGACTGCATAGTACGTGTATCGTTCAGTCTCCAGCCGTCGGCTTTCGGGAATGCCTCTGACATCATCGGCCGGAGTCACACAGTCGAGAGACACTGACGTCTGCTTAGGGCAAGTATCATCTTTGAGATGCCGAGAACTTCGACATGAGCTGTTAAGAGCACCGGAATGTCTTCAGGTGCCTGGTGACGTCGCACATCCCAATGCCGTCGTGTGCCTGTCCGAGATCGGTTATATACCAGCTTAAAGATGGTATTCATACACAGTAGTATATATCGGAAAAATACTTGGTTTGCAAGTAGCAGCGAGAGGCCAGTAAATGGCGTGTTGGTCGGACGCCACGACAAAGGCTCAGCGCCACGTGGGAACAAGACGTGGTCGAAGGAGATGTGCATGGCGTGATTCCAAAAAGTGTACTGCTTTGTCCTACAGTGGCTCTTGCTGCCACAATACTCCTTCCCTGTAGCACATGTACATACAATCTTTATGATACATACCAAGTCTGATCCCCGCTTTCCAGCGTTCATGCCCAGCAAGATATACACTGCTACGATTTATGGAAGCGCCACAGCAATGCAGAGACCGATCAGATCCATGCACTGACATACTGTCCCAGTGGTCTCTTCTCAAGATTTTTTCGGCCACTAATGGTGTAAGCGTCGACAAAGTCTTTGTCACGGCTCTGAGTATGGCTATATATACTGGGTACAAACGTGTCTCGGTGTCCCGTTACAATTGCTTATTCACCATTCCTCACCATAGTCTTTATCTGGACATAAGATTCCCTTGAATTACGTCCCATACTTAAGCTGGAAGAAAGCACTGCTTCGGCGCAAGCCAAGGGAACCTCTTAGCCATGGAACACAGCATTGAACAGGGGGGCTGTCCCTAGGCACCGGGAAACTCACAGGAACTGGACAGGTAAGCAGAACATTTTTGTGAATGGACTGGGCTTGATCACTGCATAGGGACCGCAGGCCTTCAAGTAGATGTGTTTCACACTTGAACAGCCTTTCGCTCGTCAGGGAGTCTCAGTGTGGCTATATTTGTTTAGAAGCATATACCCAAATGCGCCAGGTTTGCCGCACTATTTTACGCTCAAGTCCTTCACTAAGGGGTGCATCTCCTACTTCCTTAGATATCGGCAATTCAAATATCCGAGGAAGTAACACATCTGTTTCACTTGGTTATGCGACATATAACGTTGGCAATAGTGTCACCTCGCTCTGTGTCATGATCGCATAAAGGTCGACATGATTGATATGCAGAACCGTCTCGTCTTGGCACCAGTACACCGAGATCGGCGAAGGGCACTCCGTCCCGAGCCGCACAACGGAGTGATGTCGTAAGGCCCTCCCCGATCCCACACAGGGTGCAAGATGGAGATGATTCTGCAGAAATCTGCGGGTCAGAGAGTCTCTCTTGTTCCGCTTCGTTCTATTGGTTCTGACTGATTAGCTGTCCAGTGATTGAGATTAATGACCCTGGCGCAATCTATTGGTAAGCGGTCCTGTGCTAATGCAACTGTTCCGGAATGCACGCACAGACAGTGCATCGGTCAGACTTTTAAGTGGAGGGTGCTGGTGTGTGCTTCAGGTTACACAGGGGAATCGTGGCGCGCCTCTGTAAGTATGTTGCATGCCATGTATGGGCGGGACACAGAGATGAACTTACGTGGCAATATGCAGGGGCTACTGTCATCATAACCGCTGCGCTGGCCGTATTATCTGCTCTGTGTACCTACATATTGTAGCTGTGCCTGCTCGGCCTACATTGGCTGTGCAATGCACGACTCATGTGCAGTTAGAGTGCCGTGTCTGTGCAGATTCTCGGACACAGAGGTCTTACGACTGGATGGTTCTTCCCTACGAATTCCGCACGCGACGAAGGGTGTTCGGCGCACGTGACATTGTTGACTACAGTCCAATAAAAAAAATGCTCATTTCAGATAAGGAACAAGAGTGAGATTGGTTCACATAAATGGCCTGATTAGGCGCTATATCCGGTGAAATTGCGATTGTGGCAGATTTTAGTCAGAAATGGATCGTTTTGTGTTCCATTTCCGGCTAAGGTAGAACCGGGCAAAGGCTAGGCACTCGTATAACGGCACCGGATGTGTCGTCCAAGTTAATCCGCTTAACACATCGAATCCAGCCTGTTAAACGCTGGCACCGCACGTTTTCCTTGTCTTCATCCCTCATCGTCACTAGATGGCACAAGCACGCCAGCTCGAACCGACGATGGCATGCAAGTGCCTCAATGTCCGCATACGACCCCAGCCCGAGCAGAGCAAACCACCTGATTTTCTCATCGCCCGTTCTGGTGACTCGGATTACACACTGACGTATGTCGGTGAACATGGTCTTAGTATCGTAAGTCATTCTGGTGGTCGTGCTTTAACTACCTTGCGGATGGTGTCTAAAATTTCTCCCGCCTTAGGAGCACCCCCAGGTGACAATGCGGACAAGGAAAATGGGCCAGCCGACTGCAGACCCGGCACACTGTATCAGACATACCACGCTGACCTGTTTAATCTGCGAGACGCTCGCTTATCGTGTGCAGCAACTAGTCCCACCCAACGTCGATGGCCAGGAGGGACCTCTGCTCCCTTCGTCGGACTGGATGGAACAGGAAACTCTGAAGAGCAGCTGCGGTTGGATTGAAGTGCACAGGGACTGTCTGGTGAGCCCCGAATTTTTGGACTTGGTCGGTGATGCAGCACGATGCACATGCATCCTCGGCTAAGTTGATATGCCGTTGCAATGCTCCACCTTGCCGCCGCCACTTCAGGTGATATGAAGCAGGCGTCTTCTGTGCCTCCACACCTCATCATACTCTAATTGTGAAGGTTCTTTTAACTCATCATGATCCCTCGAACTAGGTTCCTAGTGCTGTTGCTAGCCTCTCTGCGTCATCGGCGTATTCTTCCGCCTTCCACGTTGCTGTGCCACAGCATAGCACTCCAGCCTCCACTCCATCCGTCGAGTCCGCACCCGAAGAATCCCCGGACCAGTCACAGTACGACCCTCCTGTTGGTCCATTCTTGGCAAATCTGAAACCCCTGTTTCCTCCTGCGCCATTTGTGCCACCGCATCCCGTTTTCACGCATTTGCTGTCCATTGCTGAGAGCCACTCCCAAGCACTAAGGATGGAGGCCGAAAACTACATTGCGGCAATAATACGCGAGAAGATCGCGGAACTCCAGGTTGCTGAGGACGACCTAAGAAGGGACGTCAAGTGTCTATGGAAACAATTCGTCGAGAATACAGGCAGGGTCGAAAAGGATGCAGGAACAACTTTCAAGAAGGGCCAAGACCACTCACGTGGACGCCAGCCAATAACCACGGGCGTACCCGGAACACCGCTGGTCTCCGTCCGGAGCTTTGTCCCTGTAGCCAGTCAGGCAGAGAGGGTAAGATCCCCTGTATCATCCATTCCTAGAGTATCTTCGCTATCCGCGTCCCTCGCGACGTCTGCATTCCACCACCCTGCCGCTCGGCGAGTGGAACCAGCCGTTGCTCAGCCGTCGCGCGACAGTTCAGCATCATCCACTTCGTCTTCTTCGCATCCTTCTCCACTAGGTTCTGTTAATGGCCGCTCGTCCTCCACGGAGGAGGATTCACCGGGTCCCTCTCCGAGCGCTAATAGGGAAAGTATCATTCAGCCATTCAGACGAAAAATGGACGAAACACAGGATACTGCCGTCAGCTTCCAGTATTTCTCGATCCTGGAAGCTGAAGCTACCCGTAGACGACAACGGCAGGCTACATCCGAACGTCACGGATGTACTGAAGAGGCTAAGCAGGACCAGGAGAAAGCTGCAGAAGCGGGCGGAGATTCGAAGAATGCGAAGATGTCAGGAGACAAGGAGGTGCCAGCCAAGGAGAGCCGTACAAGCGAAGATCGGCCAAGGAGGTCTGGTGGAGATACCTACGCTCCGGCGGAGATTACTACTCCCAAGAGCAAACGGAGGGTCACTTTTGACATCAAGGTGGAAGCCGACAGTGCAGGCCAGACCACTTCTTCGGTCGAGAAGTCCCGCGATACTGAAGGCACGTGTTCCACATGTGTTCATATCTCATTCATGAATTAACTTGCCACAGAAATGATATTCGAGCTGGAGGATGCAAGTAATGGACAAGAACCCACGGAGGCAGCTCCTACTCTTCCATTCGTAGATAATACTCCGACGCCCCAGCGCCATGGACGACAACGTTCCGGAAGCCACGCAGGGCTTCCCACGTCGCTATCGTCACTGTGGCCTACATCCCTTCCTGTCCATTCGGGATTGCGGACGAGAGTGGATGCCGAAGCTGGCCGCATGAATGGTGACCCACCTGATCTTGTCACTACCCCGATTAGCACATCGGAGGAGCAGGAACCGGATGAAGCAGACGACATTGATGAGCAAGAGCAGGAAATTCTGAACCTCGTTGCTGCTCACACACCAAGCCATAGAAGTGCTTGGAAACGTAATAGCAAGGCCTGGAATGCCTTTGTAAGTCGACAATATGGGAAGGGTGCGCCAGGCGCTCTGATCCCTGAGGAGAACGAGCACGACTCAGAGCGCACTCCCAATGACACGGACGACAGCAGTGACTGGGACCAGCCTCACGGTATGTATATTGACATGCACATGCAAGATTGTGTTGGCTGAGTGCTATGTTACAGGTGAGAGATGGTCCCTAATGGTCCCTGGATCACTGCCTATAACTATTGGACCGTTGGTTCGACGGAGAGAACCATTATCCCTGGCGTCGTACCAGCCCAAATCATCTCTACCAGATCGGGCTGGCACGGTTGTCCCATCAGTTGCCAATGCAGATGGGCGGCACCATTCTTCTGCATCCTTCCGCAGGGCATCTTATGCCGAGCGTGATCGGACTCGACATTTAGATCCGGGGGCGCTCGACATTGCCGAGGATGATGAAGGGAGCGATGAAGATCTCACTCAGGTTAACATACTTGATGAAGCTCGAGGTCGCCAACGCGCTCTCAAAATCCTCGAAGCAAGAAGTAAGATCCCTGCCGCTGGCATGTGGAGGAGTCTTGCTTGAACGAAATAACGAGATTTGGAGGACATTGGGGGTTACATTATTATTTTTCTTTCTTTTCGGTAATACTTGTGCTTCATGTATGAGCAACATGTTGGGTCTACTTGGACCATGCACGTCGATTTGGATTTGCTTGTACTACTGAACGCATAGCATGTTGGTGTAGGTTGGCCAGGTCTTGTTTTTTTGTCGAACGTTTGTTTCTGGACTCTTTATTCGATCGCGTACTTAACAAGTATGTGGTGGTGCAGTGCGAACCCCCGATCACCGCCCATCAAGAAAACTAATCTCTGTCAAGCACTTCGATGAGCTCGACTATAGGAGAACCCTTTCTTCTCCATTCCAGCAATGCATCAGCGAAGAAGGGCGGCCCAAACAGCCGACCAGTATATACCACTTACAACCCTAAATTTCGTGGACATGCAACGCTGACAATACAAGCGGAAGGCATCCATGTCGTGGATGTATGTCCTCACTTTTTTTTTGTTCGCTTAGCTACTCCAATCGTGAGGTCTGTTCCAGGTCGAAAATATCCATTCTGTGGTCTCGCACTCGATCGGTGATCATGTCTCGTTTTCTGCGCCGGCGTTCAGTCGTTCTGTGGTGGAGGATAACGTTCGCTCGTCCATCACGTATGCCGTCATAAAACAAGCCCCCGAGGTTGCAAAGGCGGAGTGCGAGCGTACCATTTGGATCATGAAGCAGACACTTTCGGGTGCGCGCGTCGCGAAAGATGAGAAGAAGGTCGTGGTGGTACGTCCTTCCGAACTCTTATTACAACAGTACCGGTGACTGGCGTCGGAACAGGTACCCCACCCGCCTATACGAATATGTGGCGTCGACAACGAAAAATTGCCTCTCTTGCTCGTACTGAAGAATGGCGGCTTGGGCCTTGCAGATGCTGCTGTCGACATAAAAAGTCAGCTGGAATGGCCAGGCGAGCGCGAACTACTGGACGTCTTCGTGTTTCCTGCGGCCTCGTGTTCTTTTATTCAGCCCGATTCGGAGTCGATCGGACATGTCGTTTGTGTGTGCTGTCAAGCGGGTTCGACAGTATATACGCGGCTTGTCCTCCTAGGAGAAGAGATCGTGTATGTTGGCGGCTGCGAGTTACCTATCGACGATTCGGCAGAAAACTCGGATGCAAGATTAGTGGGCCTCACGTGTAGTGCGAGCGGTGTCCTTAGTTTCATGAGTAAGCCGTCGATGGTTCTGTCCCGCTAGTCCACCTCAAGACCCTTGTCTCTGTCCAGCTTCCCGGGGCATTTGGAGGGCCTATCAGCTCTCCGCTTCACTGCCGTCATCGTTCCACGCCATTTCGCTGATAGAACCTCTTCAACTACATCGACTTGCTGCGTTCAAACAAAAAAGGGCGGGTAGCCCCGGTATTTCCATGGTCTCGCTATCGACCTCCCTGGTCATTCTCGCAGCTACAGTGGGGGGCGACTCGCGAGATGTGTCACTCCAACTTTGGGATCTCCGTTATGGTGTCTTACTGGCCTCTCAGACCATGTCGCCCTCTTCAACACCGACAGATGCACCCCCATACCTCCATCTTACTCGCACGGACGATGGCCATGTGTTACTCACTGTTTCTCCGTCGCTAATTACAGGGAAATCGCGGGGACCTGCACGGTCCACTGTTTATGCAATTCCATATGACCGAACTCTCAAGTCGACCCTTGCCGCAGCTCTCGGCAAGTCATCCACGACAGAAGAATGGCTCCTGCCGAAAAAGTCTGATATTCAACTATCTGCATTGGAAGAAAACAAAGCGACGCTGGTGTCTGCGATCGAGACCGCGATATCTAGGAAGAAACCCCAACAGGCTGACGATGCCTTCTTCACGTGGATAAAAAAACACGACGTATGTTACTGTGACGTTCTTTTTCATGCGTAACACTGAGGGTGCCTTACCAAGGCTGCACAACCTGTGTCTGGTCACGAATTTGTGAAAAGGATTGTCAATGCGATACTTTCACCCGAATCAAAAGCTGGAGAGAGATATTCTCCTCGCATCATGCACTACCTCCTTGAGGAGAGACTAGTGAATGCCGCCATGGTAGATGGCAAGCTCATAAGTAGACTACGGGAACAAGGTGATTGGGTAAGTGATTTTACGAATCTTATGTGCTGCCAATTAATCAGAGCGGCTGCTAAGGAAAACATCATGCTTGCTTTGGACTCTGTCGTCGATATCCCAGAAGACGAGTTAATTTCATCCGTCAAGTCCATCATCGACACACAGCGTAAGAGAGAGGGCGGCCAGGAGGCCATGCAGATAGACTCGTCTGAGCCATGGATACCCCCATTAGAGACCTGTCTTTCAGCCTGCATATCATATGACTTTTCGCCAGCTTCTATGCGATTTGCCATCCGGAGGCACTTGTCAGATGCTCGCGACCTAGTAGTCATCTTGAAATCATTGGATGGATGGTTATACGGTGGCACAGAAGACCAGATGGACGTTGTTTTCAAGTCGACAGCTACGAATGCGGACGTGACCGTAGACAAGCATGCCGGTGGTTCACCCCCGTATCCCAAGGTGTGCAGAGTTGCAGATAAGGTCGACTGGGTGCTAACCGTAATTTAGATTATAACCTTCTTGCAGACATTGCTTGACGCATCGTGCATTGCCTTACTACAGTACCAACCATCCCATGAACCACTCAAACAGGTACTTGCACAAATTCAGCCGGAGATCGACTATATAGATCGATTGGAGCAACTACGTGGGACACTAGAACCGTTTGCCAAGGCACATGCGCGTATATTGAGAGAGAAGGCTGGGGGAGCACCGAAGGAGAGCTCTGCGGAGGCGAAGAAACGACGCAAGCGACTAGCTCAGCAGGCTTCGCTCGGTATTGGTCTGTACCGATTGGAGGAACTTGTGCTGTAGGAGGGTGCTATAGGACGTGTATATATAGATAAGATAACGATAGGCTTATGCGTATATACGTCATACTTCTGCGGTCATAAGTGTGGCACTTCGCCAGGGACCGGAACCACCGATTTTTCCCGTTCTCTACAGACGACGAGCGCTGCATGAGTTCTTTCTCTGCTGGTATCATAACAGGTAGCGTCCTAAAATATAGCTGTTAAAAATATCCCATTGACCGAGTGCGCAAGTTAGCGATAGTGTGCATGCAGGCGTTCACGAAGACAAGTCAGGTCCCTTGATTCAGGAGATTCTCCGCCTTCGTGGGGTCCAGAGAACTGTGTCAACGGTCGTTCCAGATGAAGAAGGGAATATCCGTGACACTGTCAAACAGTTTTGCACTCTGAAGCTGGACTGTATATTCACCACGGGGGGTACCGGCTTTGGTGAGAGAGATCGAACACCAGAGGTGAGCATGCTCATCATTCCGATCAAAAAGGAGAGCGGTAGTTTAAAGCTCGAACATCCCAGGCAATATCTCCACTGCTTGAACGGCAGGCACCTGGGCTCGTGCACCTGCTTCTTTCGTCCTCGCTGAAACATACGCCACTGGCTGCCCTCTCCCGTCCGATCGCCGGTACGATTGGCAAGACGCTGGTTGTGACACTGCCCGGGAGTACCAAGGCCGTTCGGGAGAACATGGACGCACTGTTGTCTCACGGTGTCCTAGACCATGCTCTGGACCTCATCAAAGGCGGAAGTGGTAAAGCTGTGCATGCGATCCTGGGGAGCAGCCACACTCCTGCCCAACACACTCATGCGCATCATTGTCAACGGAATCATCATGACTGCGTTTCGCTCAAGCCCCGAAGTGCATTGTCTCATGATCCTTCCGCCCCTGGTACGCAGGGCCTATGTCTATAGCGTTAAGTGAGCGAGACTGAAAAGTTTTAACCAGCCCCTGGTCGCCTGAGGGTATCACCTTACCGTCAGATTGGCCTCGAGGAGGCCTTGGAAATTATTATCAACGAGATACAACCCCTTGGTGTAACCACACTACCGGTGGGCGGCTTTTTCTACTTGGGTGGAGTGACTGATTTTCGTACAGGTCACTCCGAGCTTAGCTGGCCACGTTCTTGCTGAGGATGTATATGCACCGCAAGATGTCCCCCAATCCAAGACGACCAATGTAGACGGGTATGCCGTTCGCTGTGAGTTATATTTTTATTTTTATTTCAGGTACATATACTAAAATGTGTGGATAAAAATAGCGTCCAATTCACCAGGAATATTCAAAGTTCTGACTTTCTTCAAGCACAAACTCACTGACGAACTCCCAGAGGGGTTCATCTTCCGTGTTAACACAGGCGGGCCGCTTCCAGCAGGGGCCGACTCGGTCATTATGGTGGAGGATACAGAGTTAGTGTCCACTAGCAAGGACGCAGATGGCCAAGACATAGAAGAAGAGGAAGTCAGGACACTGGTACAGGTACCTCCTGGTGACAATGTCCGCCAACCTGGGTCGGACGTACGCAAGGGTGATCTTGTGTTGTCCTCTGGCGAGGTGATCAATGGTGTCGGAGGCGAAATCGGAACACTGACATTTGTCGGACGGAAAGAGGTCTGACCAGAATCTGCGAGGGAAATGGAACACTGTGGTTCTAACAGTTCTCTACAGGTCAAAGTGTTTCGAAAACCAATTGTCGCCATTCTGAGTACAGGAAATGAGCTACTGGATCTGCAGTCGCCCAAGCCTATTCATGGTGATGGATGGGGCGGAATATGGGACACTAACCGCCCATCGTTGCAAGCTGTGTTACAGGACATGGGTTACGAAGTCATTGACATTGGTATTGTCGCTGACGAGTAGGTTTATTTCAAATTCGGTGCTCACTCTACTGAGATACATATGTGCAGTGTGGACTCCCATGTGCGGGCCATATCCAAAGGCCTCGAAACGGCTGATATCCTCCTGACGACAGGTGGAACGTCCATGGGTGCCAGCGATCTCCTCAAACCTGTCATTGAGCGGAAGTTCGATGGCACGATTCATTTCGGCAGAGTTGCGATGAGACCCGGAAAGCCGACTGCGTTTGCGAGCATACCGTCCAAGGTAGCTCATCAGGGACGAAAATTCGTGTTTGCACTCCCTGGGAATCCAGCCGCTGCTTTAGTGACGTTCCACATCTTGGTGGTGCCCGCACTCAGAAGACTTGGGGCTTGGGAAGCGAGTAGATGCCAATTACCTCGG
>JADGIP010000812.1:0-11210 GCA_016618355.2 Astraeus odoratus | reverse complement strand
ATGGAGATACACCTAATTCAAATTAGCTAATCATTGGGACAATTGTTTGAGTGGGTATCTAAAATACAGAAACTGGTCATTCTAGTACTTGGTATGGCCTTCTTTTGCCTTGATCACTGCCCCAATCCTTCTAGGCATACTTTGAATCAAGTTTTGACATACCTCTGGCTCTATATTGTTCCACACTTTGACAACTCTTTCCTAAATCTCCCAAACTCCTTTAGGTGGCATGGGATATTTGACAAGTTCCCTTTTTATGTACTGCCAGAGGTGTTCAATGGGGTTGAGGTCTGGAAACTGTGCAGGCCAGTTCAGAGAAGTGATATAATTGGACTCCATTCACTTTTGGGCCTTTTTGGAGGTGTGCTTAGGGTCATTGTCTTGCTGAAAGATGACATCCTCTATGGAAAATCCAAATTCCTCCATGCTAGGCAGTATGTGGTTCTCCAAAAAGTCCACATACTGATCAGAATTCATCCTCCCCTCAGCCTCTACAAGTTGTCCCACCCCATTCCAGGTCATACAGCCCCATACCATCATGTTTTCACCCCCCAACTTGACTGTACCCTGAACCTCTCTTTCAATTAACCTCTTTGCAGCCTGTTTCCACACCCACTGCTTTCCATCTGACCCAATTCTATTTATTTTAGTCTCATCTGACAAAACCACCCTCTACCAGTCCTCTACAGTCCAGTTTTCATGCTTCAATGCAAAGGCCAAATGCTCCTTCTTGTGCACTGCCTTAAGTGATGGTTTTGTTTTATTTGTCACAGCCTTAAATGAATTCTGTTTCAAGAGATTCCTTACTATATGTGAGGAGACTGCATTTGGGATTATGGAATTGATGTGTGTGATGGCCTGGACTGCATTGAAAACCTTTCCTGAGGCAATTTGTAGAAGGATACAGTGCTGATCAGTAGAGGAGAGCTTGGTAGGATGACCAGTAGAAGGAATTGGATGATCTGGAAGGAGGTCCTGAAGTACCCTGAGTACAGTAGACTTTCCAAGACCAAGCTTTGAGGCAATGTGATGAGTTGGAAGGCCATTGGAAGCCATAGAGAGGATATTTTCCTTCTGAGAAGAGAAGATGGATCTCATGGTGAATTATAGAGTGATGAGAACACTGGATCTGGTTATATAGCCTTCAGATAATGTAAAAATAAGGTTAAACCACCACTGCCACCATTAATGAATAACTGCTTGTCATAGCAACCATTAATGATCAGATTCTGATATTTCTAATAGCCACTCAAACAATTGTCCCAATGATTAGCTGATTTGAATTAGGAAACTGATTGAAATTACATAATAATGGTACCAATGTGTAGTCCTGGCCAGAGGTCTTCTGACATACACCAACACTTTGGTCTCATTCATCCCCTGTCTTGAGCTATTCACTAAACAGTCCAAAAGTGCCAAACATTGGGTCAATTTTTTGAGTCACTGTATTGGTAGGTTGATACTTTACTCATGCATCAGACCAGATTTCATGCAGTCACAAATGTCACAGCATATCACAACAAGTCACAGGACCAATTTCATACTCCTCTCAGTACAGCATGATTATGGATGATAACATGATGCTGGTCTGATTTAAATCCATTGTAGATGTGCAATATAAATGCTTGAAAATGAATTTAGTATTATTACCAAGCTATATGTGCAGCCATTCTGTTAGATTACATGAGAATGTATGGGTTATTAATATCCTTCAGCCATCTCTGGAAAACCATGGCAAATGTGTCTGCCATTGTTACCATAGCTCTGTCCAACACAGTTAACCATAGACTTGTGGTTGCAGTTCATTCCACCTCATTGACAAAGTATTCTGGTCTCTCTGAGCACTTCAGTCTTAATCCAATGTCAAGCCTGCAGAATATGCAGAGCAATGGCTTTGCACCATTTTCCCTGATCTCATGTCATACCAGCTCCTCAAATGTCCCCATGACAAATTCATAAAACACTGTTTTTCCTTGATTGCACACTGGTCCTTCTCCACCATCTGGATCAATGATGCTCTCTCACAGCTTGATGTCTATATTTTCACCACCATCAGTGCTTGTACCAGCATTGAGCAATTCACTTTTTTATTGTGTTAAATACTATTTATGAATTTAGCATTGATATAACTCTACTCACCCAATTTCATTCAGTGTGAGGAATGACTCCACATGTTTTGCCTGCCATTTTCCAGCCCCCAAGTACCTTGTATGTAGTGTCATCATTTGGAGGCCACTGATGATGAAGACCCTCCATTCTCCTATGCTTCTGAGGCTGTCAATATACTCCTGAGCCATACAAAACTGTTCTGGATGCAGTGTCTCTGCCATCAAGTACTCCTAGGTATGCATAGGGAAGTCCTTTGGCATGATTACATGCCTTGCACAGTCACTATGACTGTGTTTCAACACCATATCTGTTGGTATTGCAGTTCCTGCATTCAACACCATGGTTGAGGGATGAAACCTGTTCTTCATCATTGTTATCACATCCAGGTGATTGATAGCAATGATCTTGGCCCCAGCCTGTTTCACCTGTGGTATAGGTGGCTAGAGTTGGACATTACTGGCCAGTTTGGTAATGTTGCACTCATAATGGCACAAGTCATCCTCACCCAAACCATAGCCACTTTCCTGTGAGCTTTATAATAGTTTATTCATGATATTTGTGGAAAATATTAGCTGACTCACCAGCAATCAATGAAATAGTCAATCCCACCAATAATGCAATCCTAATGTGACAGAAGCTCCCAGCCCTCCACATCAGAATTTGGGTTGACTATGATGGCACAGAACCTTTCCCATGTCATGTACAACATGGAGAATGCACTTCCCCCTTTGTATGTTGATAGCTGGATGATCACCCATAACTATAGTAATTTTATATCAACAATTCAAACTAAGCCTGAGTTCAAAGTGGCTCCTTACCCATTCATTGAGCAAAACCCTGACCTCATCTTTCTGCTTGTTCATGTGGAGACAATAGACACTACCTGTCAGTCCCTTTATTTCATTGTACTGTTGCCAGGTTATGGTGTGTTCTGCATATCCAAGATTTGATCTTGCCTTGCTTCATTTCATTTGTTAACTGGAATCCAGAATGTACATGATATGGAATTTTCTATATTTGGAAGTGCACCCTGATGGTGGTCTAGTGACCACTGGTGATGCAAGCACTGAAGAGGCCAATCCTGGTAAACATTGCTCAATGTCATCTACTTCAGTCATATTGACATCAGGTATTGTTGGAATTTTATCCAAGGACATCAATTAGCAAGTACTTGGATTTTTATAGTATACTTACTGGTCATGTCCATTTTCAGGAACATCAGAAGTACATTCCTGTAGGTCTTCCAATGCTGGCACTATACCTAACCTTGTGGTCTCTTTTAAGGCATCTTCTAGGGGATGTCATGCTCCATGTTCCTCTGCATGACTCTGAAGCCTTCTGATGATCTCTGTGGCTCACTACTACATAGAAGGGACTTAGAGGATTCTTTGTATGTGTTTAGTCATCTCCATTTCTCTGTTGCATTGTAATCTTGCTTATGCCTTTCAGACACTTTTGGCTTTATTTGCATTGGCCTTCCTGTCATATGTCCTTGACTACATTCCTTGAAAATATTCTTGATGTGATGTGCCCACAGTTTTCTCTTTTGTTTTTCTTTGATATTTACCCCTTGAAAATTTCTTGTGCATATGGTACCACACTTTTCATCTCAGCTACCATTTGTATGGGTCTTCCAATCTCTCCTTTCCTTTTTCATACTGCCTCCGATCCTCCATATATAAGCTCTCCTGTACTCATAGTATTTCCTCAGTTTGAATATTGACTTAATCTGCTCCCCACTTCGTCTGATCTCTCTCTGAGCTTGGAAGTTAGTCTTCCTCTTCTCCATCTCTCTGTTCCTCTGAAATACAAGGGCAGAACTCATGCAAGGGGGCAACACATATGTTGAACCCAATGCCCTCATCTCCATGCCCTCTGGTCATCTCCATGCACCCTACCCCTCTCCCTCTATGTTACTGACCTTCAGAGTTTGTCCAGAGCACCTGGATTTAACAGGGGAAGGTATTGGTGAAGTTCTATAGTGGTTGGAGGTCAGGATCTTTCTAGGTGCAAGGAGGTCACAGGACCACTTCCATTCTGTGTAGAAAGGAAGGACCATCCAGGGCAATGATTATTGCAATTCCAGTGCTTGCTGTGCTTCATACCATGCCTATGCAATGCACCACCTTCCCTGGGCCATAGTAGAAGCCCTTTTTGATTTTTGCATGGTTGACTAGTGCAGGTGTGTACACAGACAGCATAGCCTGCCATGACATGGTGGGCACCAGCATTTGGAGTATTTAGCATGGGAAGCACCTTGTTTACCAGGCTCCTTACACAGACATTATGCAAATGAGTTACTTCATAAGACCTGATAGCATAAATGACAGGACTACCTTGCTTGGTAAGTGTTATGGTCAATTTTGCACAAGAGGTTGCCCACTCCCACAAATAAGGATGGTTGTGTTGTGTTGGAAAATTTCCCATGCACAAAAAAAAAAAAATTAAGCAACTGTCCCACAGTTCAGTTTAGTCAGAGATTTGAGTGACTATTGCCCTACTACATCGCTAGTTAACTATATTAGAAATGGCAACTGACATTGACAGAAAAGTTACCTGACCTATGTGATATGAAATCAGAAAATTACATTGGTTACTCAGTGTTTGAAAAAAGAAAGCCTATGCCTGTAAAAAGGTTGCATGAGGTGGGGCATTGGGGAATGTGAGCAACAATGTTGCTCACCTTGGATAGGAACCCAGTTGCAGTTGTTCACATGGACTCTATTTTCATCTCCTATTTGTCAGCATTATGATTTTGTAGCTACAGTACTGCATAGATTGCCTGCTTTGAATTTGCATGGTAACAGACTGGTCATTAATACATACCAAATTTCCAGGTCTAGTCACCTTAGCTGTGCAAGATGACTGTAAATATATCACTGCAAAGTGGCTGTCAGTAAGGCAGGCCACTATGAGGGTACTACACTTGGAGTATAGGATAGCCTTTTTTCTGCCAGCATTTGCATGGTTCATAACTCAGATTATAACACTGAACCTTTCTGAAGCACATCATACATTTTCTCACATGTAACCTGCATGACATCACTTCATCAATGCACTTCAATATTTTGCTTACCACTTTTTTCATTGTTTGTTTTGACTACTGTCATGCCATGAAGTGCCATGCATGATGGGTTGCACATGGCATATATGGTGACTGTGGATTTATGCTTAAGTTGCTACTGCTGCATTTAAATTAATACAGTGGCCCCTCCAAACATACCAACAAAAGTCTATAAATGCAGTGGTTTTTCTCTTTCTTTTTTACTCCAATTATAACTTGCTCACAGCATGTCCATCATCAAATGCATCAAGTACAGATATTTCCCCAAGAAGGTATGCACAGACATTTTTCCTTATCTCCACTGGGCAAATGGTAAGTATTTTTCATAAACTTTAGAAAAGCATGGATATACTTCATTTTTTGATCAAGATGGACATGCACATCAATTCTCACAGCAAACATCACTCAGATATGGAAAGGTGGTCTGGTATGTACTTGATCTCATCTCTCTTGTATAGATTATCTTTACATGCTACATTTTTGCAGCTATCACATTGTAAACAATGCATGTCTACACTACAATCCACTAGATTTGAGTTGAATTAGATACAGTCAGGCTGAACTGGATGACAGGAAAAGAAAAAGTCAATTTGAGGTCAATTAGATCTAATTATGGGGGGGAATGAAAAACAGGTTAAATATGCCACATTTTATCAAATTAAATTGAATTAAATTTGGCTAGATTAAATTATGATGGAGGGTTTTTCTGATGTAGTAGAATCCTGTACTGTCCAGCCACATGTCCCATGTGGTTGTTACAAACAGTGTGTGCACTGCAATTGGGCAGTGCTAGTGCATTGCCATATGTTTGCATGCATGCTAGCAAAGAAAGACCTTATTCTCTTACCCTTCTATGAACCATGAATTCACCACCACTAACATGCCATATGCCATTTGCTCATAAATCAAACAAATCAAGCAGCAGAGGTGATGTTGATGGATTGCATTCACAGTCACCAAATTCCTTGGACTTTTCAGACATATTGCAAAATCTGTGTACTTCTCATGGTCCTACTGGAATGGTGAAGGCATGACCTCTTTCTATGACAAGTACAGATGAACATAGTCTACATAGCCAAAGCCTTGAACATGATTTCAACACTGCTATAAACTTTTCCTCACACCTGTATACAGAATTGCACAAGGAGGGCAAAGATGGAAGCACCAACAGCAGGGATGTACTTGATTCAGATCAGGAGAGTGAATTCAGTAGCCAATCTGGTAGGGACACCACTGAAGACCAGCATGGCAGTAGTTTCCCAGACATTGCCCTTGCTAATAGGTATTCCATGAATACTGTTATTAGTGCATTCATTCTTGCTCTTTGTTTCTTTATTATTTAGTGGTTCCCATCAGTGTGCTCACTATCTTGCCCAATTATGTGGGTTAATACACTGCATGAGCTTGGCACTCTTGCACCAAATATCTGGCTGGATGGTTTCATACTGAATTATTATCTGCTAAGCTGCTGGTATTAAATGAAAGCTCAATCTCACATTCATTTTGTTGACCTGTTCTCTGCCATTTCTCCACAGAAAGATGGGCAGCAGTGTAGGTGATGATATTGGAAGTGAAAGTGATGACATCAGTGTGGGGGAATAACATACAAGTGACTCAAGCACAGTACCTGTGGAAGTTACAACTAATGTGTCTAGGCTGAGGAAACTGCTCCTCCATTTCCCAGAAATCAGAAGAGCTAAGCATTTATCATGTCTTCCACATCAACATAGTGTCCTTCAGCATCAAAGAGGAAACAAATTTCCAGAAAGGAGAGAAAAACATGCTAAAGTGGCTCTATTTTGATTCCCAAGGCCCACTCATGCAATTAAACTGGCTTCCTATAATGGCATTCAGTGGTTGTCCAGATACCACTCCTATGACAAATATGAAGGTGGTCCATACCTGGAGGAGCTATACTTGGATCACAACATATATGAATTTGTTGATGATCCTTTTTTTGTCCAGGTGTATGGGTCACATTTTGAGACTATGGTTATCACCTACTTCCAAGCTTTTTCCAAATGTTTTATCTTGGCCAACTAATACATGTAGAGGATCATGTACTCCAAGCTGGCCTGCCTACAATCTCCATTCACTCCATGATTCATTAAAGCAAATCCCTGACCATGTGACAGGTAAATCCATGAAAGATATAGCTAGACAGCATTGCTAACACACTACATCTGCAGGTGATTATAGCCTTCAATGTACACCATTATTTCATCAATTGTATGGGAGGCAACACATCAATGTTTCACATGTGGTCATCCTTGGTGCTGCAGAAATGTTAGCTCTTGGAAATGTGGACACTGCAGAGAGCTTCGATGCATTTGTGACTGGAAAATCAAAATAGTGCTACATTTACCTGGACCTTGAGAGAGACAGGGTTTTAGTGAACTCAGCCAGTGTTGCCATTTCTGTGGATATTGATAGTTTGATATGGGTTACATGCCATCTACATTTCAGGTCACCCCTGACTGTGTATCTTGGTCCAATCCTTGATAGACATGCTGGAGTGACCATGCACACCATCAGATCCATCATAGCAGTCAGCATCTGGACATAATGATGATGGTCCTGCATCATCCCTATGCCCCCAATGTGCAATTGAGGGTCATCAGAGTACACATCTGAAGGGTGTTGTCATACAGAGCATCAATATAGTCTAGTAAATTTTTTTGACACACCTTGTTCCCAGCTTTGTTCAGCAGCACTATTTCCTCCATTATATTCACCTTCCATTTCCTTCCCCTCCTCTCCCTCAGATTTAAACATACCTGATCTCCTTTCATGTGTATGTTTGCTTTGACAGTAATAAATGTTAGCTAGCTGATTTGGAGGAGGTGGGTCTCAAGCATTTGCATTGGTAATTGTGTTATATAATATAAAGCAAGTGACCTTGCTTACCATCAGATTCTCCATAGCCATCATTAACCCTTTCTTGCTGTTGCTTTTCTTTCTTGTCTCCTTCATTCTCCTCTTTCACTTCCACTTCCACTTCCTCCTCCTCTACCCCCTCTGTGGGAAATATTTTAAATAGAGAAAATCCCTGGCTGAGCTCTACAGGGATTGGACCTGCACAAATGGCATATGATGTGTCATTATTGCTACCATCAGCAGGGGCCATATTGAGATCTTGCAAAAGCCCTTACTCACTACCAGATTTATTGAAGGCAATATCATCCATATTAAATGGTAATCCCTTTCCACCTGCACCATCTGGGGTTTATTTGTTGGTGCTGAGTTAGTTTTCATGGAATACTGATAGTATCTACCCCCTCTTCCTCTTCTTCCTCCTCCTCCTGAAATAAGTCATATCCCTGTCTTAACTTTGCAGGGGTCAGATCTGTACAAAACATGGATAGTCCCTCATATCTATCATCATCATCATCATCAGGGAACATATCAAGAGCTTATAAACAAAATCAGTAGCTTAGTGGATATGTTTTATGGAAATGGCTCACCATTGATTGGCTCTTCAACTGAGTACCACACTTTGATATACCTAGCAATCTCCATCATAATGTGATCTGGGTCTTTTGGAAGCATATATTGTTGTCATATGCATTTGACCAGTCTGCAGAAGCTTCAAATGATATTATACTTAATAATACAAAATAAGTGACTTATCCAGTGTCAGCAGGTCTACTTGGTATAAATTAACTTCAGTAGAATGATGAAATTTGTGAATGAAGGCCCTCTCATGGTGCTTCACATAAAATTCAACTGCAAGATAGAAGTCAAATGCTCTGGATCTCCCTACATTGACATCTTTCATGTCTTCCAACAAGTCTTTTGATGATAGCAGAAAGGAAGAGGGAATTCTTGCTAATAGTGTATGAGACAAGGGGAGAAGGTATCCTTTGGTAGCAGGAGGGCCTTGCAAAGGATATCCAACCTCCACATAAGGTACTTCACATGGTTATAGTGTACTGCTGGGAGGACATGGGTTTTAGGACCAAAGCATACCCTGCAGATCCCATGAGTGGTATTGGTTGGAAATATTGCAAAAACAAGCTGCTGGAGCTATTCTAATTCTTGTGGTTTGAACTGCTGTGGAACTACAATGTTGGCCATGGGAGAGACAATATACTAAGGCACTGAACATGCAATGTACATAAGGAGGGTACTTCCAACCATAGAACTCACCACTATGCACAAAAGGCCTAATAACACATAAGAAATTCATGAGAATGTGCCAGGAATGACCAAATATCATAGTTAAGTAAATGGCCCAACACTGATCAGCTTGAATCAGCTCTAATACTGGTGAGGATAGAACTAAAAAACTCATGGGTAAGTCAACTATGCAGGGGAATGCAGTGGGTGTACTACAGAGGTGTGAAGGAGGGAAGGGAAGAGGGCTGGGGTGATTGCTGTGGATGAGCAAGGCTGCAAACACAGCTCCCACTAAGCTAGCTTGTGCATTTAACCACTGTGCCCCAAAAAGGCACTGGATATAGCAAGAAGCAGTGAGTTATGAGCAGGAAGTGGCTATGAATCAGGCAAAGGTGGGTGAAGATGGCAGAGGGAAAGAGAATGGCTGAAAGCAATGAGAACAGCAGTATATGGTGGAAACAGATGAGAATGACAGGGAGAAGAGAAAAAGCATCTTGATTCTGGCTTGATACATCTGAATTTTTAGGAAGAGGAAATCTATTGTCTAGTAGCAATAGTACAGGCTTATATATGGGCAGGAGCAAAAAGGCTATGAGGAAGCTGGTAAGTACAAGTGAAAATTAGTGTATGCTAGCTATGCAGAACACAGGAACAGCCACTAGGCAGTGCTTGGACCAAAGTTAGATAGGAGCAGAACAAGCAAACTGATATAAAAGAAGCCTAGAGCAAGTCTGGCTACTCTAACATACAAGCAAAACAGAGAAGTGAAGCAAGAGAAAGCAAAGAAAGGAACCAAACAAGACAAAAGAGAAAGACAAAGGAAAGAAAAGAAAAACATACAATATAGCAACTGGGAGGGTGAACTGGGTGCTAAGACTCTTCCTGCATATGATGCATGATGGCCTGGTGACTGTGGGCATGTGCAGACAGATGAATGTGCAAATGTGACAACTAATAAGTAAGCATGGGCTGGTGTGTGAGTCAGCAGCAAATTGTGTGAAAGTGAGATTTCTGTGCCTAGAGGTGTGTGTGACTCTACACTAGGGTTTGCACAGTCATGACACTTTCATACTGTTGTTTGACCTCAACTAGGACAGTCTGATGCCTTATATAGGATAGGAATTGTGGTAGTGGTTGAGATAATGCATTATCTGGAAAAATAATTATAACAGCATCATATAATTTTATACTAAATCACAAAATAAGCACTCCATCATTGCCTGTAAAGTAAAGTTCAGGTTGAATAATTAAAGGTGACACTTTAAGACCATAAAAGATGTCAGCAACTGCAAGGAGGATTGCATTAGTGATGAGTCTACTGCCAACTTCCATCTACATGCAAATAATATATGCTTAGCTACATCAATCTACTCAAATAACTCACATCCTGACTAATGACACCAAAAATTCATTTTATCTTGGTAGTAAAGATTTGAGCATATTTATTCTCAATTGCTACAATTGAGTTGTGCATGAAGTATATATTCTTCTATAAAACTTCAAATTTTTAAGAGGTCTAACTATTTGACTAAAGAAAAGAAAACTTCTAACATCCACCTGAGACTAGAGATATCACATCACAAAACTGGTGGGAAGATGATATTCCCATGACATGCAGTATCATGGTGTTATTAGAGGGCATTACAATTTACTATCATACATTATCTTGTTAACTAGAAGATAGCATGCTGAATGATAATCAATGACCTAAGCAGTATCATATAGCCAGTGTTAAGGTATGGGCAAGGGGGGGTACTAGGGGTGGAAGTTCCAGTTGAAGGCTGGTCCAGAACTGGGACAAGACAAAGGTGTTCAGGGGAGCAGAGGGGGTCAGGAGTAAGACTATTTGACCTCAGTGACAGAGCTTGTGCTGTGTCCTTGTGCAGGTTCCAGTCTTCAGAGGGTCAGGGTGAGAGCA
>JADGIP010000811.1:0-11218 GCA_016618355.2 Astraeus odoratus | reverse complement strand
AGTGACTAAGGTAAGAGAGAGGAAGTAGAAACGACCGTAAATCGTTTGTTGCTACCAGTTGTCGAGGTCTGACGATGATAGACCGAATTAAAAGAATGAATCTTACTAAGCCACTACCACAATCTACCATAGGCACGACAATATCATTATTGCGTAAGTCTGAGGTATGCTGGTGTATACATCTACAAACCGACACACTTATGATAGGGTTATGGGTCCCACTGGTGCGGGAAAGAGCACTGTAGGTATTATCTCCGTCTCATCGTACAGTCCATAATCATGTATATACAGTTTATCGGCCGGGCGGTTGGAAGTCCCGACACCAATGCTGGGCACGACTTGACCTCGTTTACGACTCAAGTACGCGCAGTGCGATATCCTCATTCAGATGACATTCGCAATATAGTCTTGGTCGACACACCTGGATTTGACGACACGTATCTTACTGATACCAGAGTTCTCCGGACAATCGCGGATTGGTTAAAAGAAACGTATGCGCTCTTTATTTCAAGGAGTATCTCTAACTAATGTACCTCAGTTACATGCAGAATGTGAAGCTAAGCGGTATCCTATATTTCCACCGTATAACAGACCCCAGGGTTGCCGGAACGCCCTTAAGAAACCTGAACATGTTCAAGGAGCTGTGTGGGAAGGATAATTTCAAGAACGTTGTCCTCGTCACCACCATGTGGGACGAACTACGAACGGATCTGCAACTTGGCACGCAACGCGAGGAAGAACTGGTTCGCGAATTTTGGCAGCCAATGATCAGACTTGGCTCCACTACTCACCGCTTTGATGGTACTGAAGAATGTGCCTGGAATATTATCAACTCTATCCCCGTATTACAGCCTACAGAACGCCAGCCACTTCAGATTCAGCCGGAAATGGTAGATGAGCATAAACCAGTTCATAGCACCGCAGCAGGCAAAGCCGTTCTCGATTCCTTTGGTGGCATTATTTCAGGTGTCCCCGGGTTCTTTAGACGGATTCGAGATCGCGGCCGTGGAAGAAAGAATCGAGTTCCAGGACACCACCCTACTAGATCGCCTTCCGTGCCTTCATTGACGTTGTCGCTTGGCTCCACTTCTGATATTAGTGACTCTAGGTCGCTTTCGACAGGGGTCGCTAGTACCGGAAACTGCAGCACAGACAGCTATGGTGGCGCATTGAAGGCTGCAATCAATTCCTTGAAGCTCGCGCTTACTGTGGCAGACTTCATTCACGCTCGCTGTCTCAAGGATGTCATCGCACCATCGCTCAACATTGCCCTATGCATCGAAGTGAGCACACCATAGCATAATTGACCATAAATGCATTAACACGTATGCCGTAGACCATGGAAGGAATGCATCGTTCGCATTTCAAAGTAGTGGAAAACGCGGCACTCCTGATCGGCATAGTGACTGAACACACGAAAAACGCCCACTTATCGTCGGAGATGCAGACGGCAATCAATGCCCTCGCCAAGTAAGCATATTTTCGAACAACAACAATGACCTTGGAATTGACTGTTCGGTTTGTATTAGGGACCTGAGACACATGCAGGGTATTGTTCAGGATGTAGCACGAAGGGGCCCTGAAGCACGAGGGGTCCTCCAGGATTCAGATGTTCGTGCTATCTTATCCAGTACCAAATCCATGCAGAACATATGCGCTGTATTTCGGGTGGGTAACCACACCTCTTCTTTGTCTATAGTTGATAACGTTGGATAGCCCAAACTACAAGGGGAGAACCGTCAAGCACTTAATGCCATTGATGTCAGCTTAGTAGCATTGATGCATGGGCTGGAGATTGTGAGTAGTCTTCCGATGTATATTGCAGTCGTCCTTATTGATCGCCTGATAACCCCAATGCTCATGTGGGGTACTTTCTAATGTGGATAACGCACGCGTCATCGGCCAGGCGGTTGGAAGGCCCGACACCGATGTTGGACACGACTTGACCTCGTTTACGACCCAAGTACGCGTAGTGCGATATCCTCATTCAGATGGCATCTCACTTTCACTAGCTGCTACACCAGGACGCCTCTTCCGAGTCACACACACGTGTGATGGTTGCCCAGAACAACTCTTCTCATTCACTGTCCTCGGACGTGAGTGTTGCTCAGCACGCCTCATCACACTTATCATCCTCCGTAAGTTCCGCTCTCCCGTACAAGACTTCGGAGTTAGGTGACATTTGTTATTTGTACCAGGTCTCACTAAGCTCGGAGGACGCAGAAGGCAACGCTGGGTGTGAAGAGAGTATGGGATCATACGTGAGAGGTTATCCATTCCCTCAGTACTTGTTGGACTGATTTTTCGTAGCTGTCTGCGCCGTCGTCCTCGTCCGAGGGGGAGTCTTCACCACCCCCTCCTCAGGGTCAAACGCAAGGAGACAGTCATATGACACAAATGCCTTCTACTCAAACAAATGTTATGTTATTCCCTTCTTTTGAGGACCAGGAAGGGGTTGGAATGGCACTGCCTCAACATGTGGAGGGCTCAGAGGAAGACAGTGGCCAGGTACCGAAAAGCAAGGAGGGTCTTCTCTCGCGTATTGTGCGAATATTCCGAAGACAGCCTGAAGAACAAGATCTTCAACACATAAGACCAACTCTCGCTGCTGGTGCAACTCAAAATGCGAGTCCATTGCATGATTTATTAGTGTCTGTATTCGACTGACAAAGTTGAATAGCAACTAGAAATCATCTCATATGATACAGAGGACTCCTTTGGTGGTCGGGGATGCTTGTACAAGTGTTGTAACTCTGCATGGTGATGTAGAGCATTGTGTTGTCCCAGCGACAGTGGGGCCTCAGGCGTCTTCCATGGCATAGGTTGCTTGGCTGATGGTTATCCTATCCCTTGGACATCAAACATGTTGTGTTATACATGTACGATAGCGCATGATACATTATGCTGTCCCGAACATTAACTGAAATAGCATACACGACATAAAAACCATCCTGAGTTCCTATCGACCGAAGCTGGCATCAGCACACCAGAAAGTAATCCAATGCCTATCCACTCACCTATATCCAATTCCCTGCAGAAGATCCAGGCGACCTAGATCCACACAATAGCGGCAACTCCACAACGACGACCTCGTCGACCCGCCTCTTCAGCCACTCCACCACATCCGAACCAAACGGCGCACCACAGTCCCATACTTCCAGCCTCCTCAACTTCACCGGGACGCCTGCGTTGTTGTTATTTCCACCACCACCACCACCCGTCGTTGCACTGCTGCTGCTCCCACTACCACTACCACCGGCGGGAAGCACATCTGGATTCCTCGCTTCTACCATCTGCACCAGTTTCGCGATCGCCTCAGGAGGCGCATACGAGTCCCGAACCACAACGCTCTTCAGCCTCGGACACACCAGGTTCCCCACCGGGCCACCCCCATTCCCGCCTGCACCGCCTGCACCCGGCCCGCCACCCAACACCCCGCCCCCGCCAGCACCGCCCCCGAGGCCGCCCATGCCCGCGGGCCCGAACCCGATCACAGTGGGCGCATCGTCCTCCTGCGCACCCAGTGCGGACGCAAACTGCTCCAGCGGCGTCCCGCCCACCTCGACGCGCTCCAAGCTCTCCAGCTCCGCCAAGAAGGTCCACGAGATCATCGGCGTCATGCCGTGTCCCCCAAGGTAGTAGTGGTGTGTGCCATAAGGGTGGTACGTCCCCCCACCGCCTGAACCCGAGGTGTACAGGAGAGATAGGGACGTCAGGTCCGGGTGGCCGGATCGGCGTACGAGGGAGATAGCTGTGTCCTCGATAGGCATGCGCGCGCCCATCGCACCATGGGCGATGCCCGTGCTCGGAGCGGCTAGATCGGTCTCGAGCGCAAGCGTCTCGAGCGAAGGACACACCAGCACGTCGACGAGGTGTGCGAGGAGAGGGTGACCGCCGATGCGCAACGTATGCAGCTTGGATAATCGTACGGGGGAGATGTCCGGGTTCGGCAGGGGCAAGACGGGTGGAGCGACGACCCCGAACTGGAATGCGAGCGATTCCAGGGACGGGTTGGACGTGACGAGGTAGAGGATTTTGTCCAGCGGGTGCGACATGGATGAGAGGCAATGGAGGTGGAGAGTGCGGAGTGAGCCCGAAGTGAATATGGGCGAAGCGTATTTGAATGGGACATTGGCAAGCGTCAGGGACGTCAGCGCCGGTGTGGGGCTGGAGACACGGTGGGACGGCGGCGGCACGACACTCGGGAGCCACGTCCAGTCGGACGTTGATGTGGATTCGGCACACGACACTTCGAACTCTTGCAGAATCGGAGCGTCACCTGGATTCACCAGGGTCACAAAAAAGCCCTCGGGTGAAAAATGCGCGAAACCCACCAATGATCGACTTCAATGCCGCCATAGATACAAACGGTCGTTCGAATCGGAGCACGAACCGCCTCCACCGACGTATATGTTCTACCAGGAAATACAAAGCGACCCAGCCCCAGTGCGTATTCCGCTGAACCGACTGTTCTCGCATGCGCATGGCCATGGTGTATGCTGCTGCCACTGCCTGGGCTTGCATTGCCGCTGTCGGCACATGTGGTCCGGTAGCCGATCCAGCAGATGATGTCGTAGATGGTCCAGCACCCGCAGTCGACAGAGTAGAGGATGATGACGTACTCCAAGGCTCCGCCGGCACGATGACCAGCTGGTTATGCAGGTCTTGTGCACCGGGGAAGACTGTCCATCCTGCTTGAAATTCATGCAGGGGCGGGGAAACCATAGGAGGTGGAGGGGGCGGGGGCGATTCCCAGCCTGGCGAAGCGACGGGAGGGGGCCACGGTACGGGAGGACCTGTGAGATGGATGATGGTCGGTGGCTGAGGCGAGGACGAGCGGCGACGACGGCGTCTGCGATTGGAGGTGAGGCCATCGCCTGGGGTGGATGCGGAGCTCGTGACGGAGACGCGCAAGTAGATGTCGATGTCGAGGGGGACCTGGGTGCCAGAGCGGTCGAGCCAGAGACGGATGTTGTCCGGCGAGGCAGCTTGGGTGGTCGTCACCCGAATCTAGAACATCACGTTAGCGTGTCCGAGTCGCTATCGTAGAGAAGAGAAGAGAAGAAATATATGCATTCGTCCGCCTTGTGGTCGCAGCGTGGATGGACGAGCGACCCTGATGGGCTGATGGGATGCAGCACGCCACTGGACCACCGCCATCTTTCTTGACCTGATGAAAAGAGACGCTCACCTTGGACCACAGCTTCGGGATGCTCAAGGCGAGCCGCCTCCAGCTCCTGCACACCGAAGCGAGCACCCATGCACAACACTTGCCGTTCCTTAGACCCTGTCTGCCCCGCGCAGGGTCCCACCGCCCGCCGCACTCGCTCCCGCACTTCTTGGCACGCGCGCTCTCCTCCTCCTCCTCGCTCTCGAATACGTCCAGGAACACCGTCCTGAGCAGCTCGACCGGCATGCGCTTCATGGGTGCGACGTACGACCGCGTCCATCGGACTTTCTCCTCCAAGATGCGTATCTCGTCCTCGAGGTCCCGTATCTCTGCGCGCCTCTCTGCCACGAGGGCGGTGAGTGCGGCCTGGGCGGCGGTGATGCGGGTGCCGAGGGCATCCAGGTGGGAGGCGTCTGCGGTGAGGGTGGCTTGCGCCTGGGAGAGGGAAGCAGGTGTGGGCGGGTCAGGATAGGTGGTGGTGATAGTGGTGGGGGGCATGACGTCGGGTGTTGTGTAGATTAGAGATCGCTCACTCCGTCGAGGAGATGTGCTTCGACGGTGAAACTTGGGGTTGGCGTCGTCTCGTCTGGAGGGAGGAGACGGAGACGGAGACGGAGACGGAGACGACGACGATGAGGAAGAACAAAAGTTGCAGTGAAACTCCACTGGACAGCGCTGTGAGGGCGGCCAAGCACGTGTGACTGCTCGAATATATTTATAGACACTCATACAAGGACGCTCGCTCAACTCGACAGCATCGCGCAACAGCCATACACACACAACAGGAAGACATTCATATCCACTGCCCAGGGAACTGTCTTGGCATGGGATGGCATAACTCCATTAACGTGGCGTCGTACTTTAGCATCACAGATGTACAATGTAACCGTGCCTTTATAAAATACCTCCACATCCAAGCACAACGCACATACGCAAAGAAACAGCGAGTGGTTAGCTGCGAGAGGACGAGCAACACAGGGAGAGACACCCACGATACTCACCCAAGGCAAGCTCGACAGCGCCTACTTCTTCCCTGCCTCGATCGCATCTCCATTCTTGCATGCGATGATCTTTATTCGCTGTGCAGACACCATCTCGTTCGATTCCATCTTAAACACCGCATTCTTCACGATGAACGTCCACACGTCGTCGCATAGACGATACGTGTGTAGGTGGCCCTACGACAACATGAGCGCCCATGAGCCCCGCACACACACACACACGAAGAGACGAAGCACCTTGAGCGACGTCTTCGTCTTCACCTGCTTGACCATCGTGTCCGCAAGAGTCTTGTCGAACTACACATGATGCATGCCGAACGCACCGGAAAAACCATGTTCAAAAAACGCCCGAGGGCAGCATAAAATTGAAACATGCACAACCTGCTGCAGGACCTTCATGGCCAACTGTGGCGTGATAGAACCGCTCGTGATCAGCTCGTCCAGCGAGTCGGTGAGCGCCATCCCGATACTGCAAGTGTCTCGTCAGCTGCGGTGGGTGGAAAGGAGCGCTCGAACAAACGCACGATGATCCCCGATAGAACTCGTAGTACGCAGATGCCATTGTCCGTACTCTCGGTCGTCGATGTAGGTATAGGGTCAAGTCGAAGGCGTCCCGAGTGGCGAAGCCCTTATGAATGCGGCACGTGACCCGGCGGTCTCGCCAATCCAAGTCGCCGCCAAGCTGTGTTATCGCTCACGATGTCCACGGCGACCAACGCATATCTCGATATCTACATCGGTGACCCTGAACGACACTCCCAAGCCCAGAACGCCTATTCCCGCACATGCGCATTCCTCGCCAAGAATGCCTCTATATATGGTCTGCCGTCTTCTCCCGAGCACCTCTCTGAGGAACAGCAACAGATCGTACAGGAGCTCGATGTACATACGCTCTCTTCCATTATGCCATCGTCCCCACATCGGCTCCTGTCGTCACCCTGCTAATTTACCTCTATACAGAAGCCCGAAACGGGCGGCGAGCTCGGGTTCACCCCGCCACCCCCGCTCCTCGCGGGCAGACTTGTCTTTTCGCTGAACCCAGCCGTATCTAAAGCATCCACCAACTTCGCAGCCCTATGTACCGGAGAAAAGGGGGCATGCAAGAATGCACCCAACAAGAAGCTGCATTACCTCGGGTGTCCTCTTCATCGCATCATCAAAGGCTTCGTTGCCCAAGGCGGCGATATCACGCGGGGAGATGGATCCGGCGGCGAGGTACATCTCTGCTCTTATACGTGCTTCACTTCGGTCTGGGTAGCAGGCTCACGTACGTCCTGCTGGATCGTCTTCGCATGGTAGTCCATCTACGGCGGCAAATTCAACGACGAAAAGGCCGGGCTGAACGCGAAGCCCTCTCGCGGCTCGCTCGCGATGGCGAACTCTGGCAAAAACACCAGCACATCCCAGTTCTTCGTCGTGCTCACCGACGACGACAAACAGCTTGCCAAGATGAAGGGGAAGTATGTCGTGTTTGGCGAGTTGAAGGAGGGATGGGACGTCTTGATGCGTCTGGACGACGTTGCGGGCGGTGATACGGACGGAAAACCGCAGGTACCCGTCTGGATAGGTGGATGCGGGACTGGTCCGTCGTGAAATATTAGTACCAGAGATAACCCAGGGTAATCAAATCTACTATCAACCATGTCATCCGAACGGTGGAGTACAATCAATTGCAGGGTGTACATGTGTAGATCTGGCGATGCAGCCCCTGCAAGAAAGGGTTCTAGTTCCACCTAGATCGGATGATCCTTGCTGTAGCGTGCTACTTTTGCTCATTAGGAATTGGTCGTTTCCTTAAGTATAGCTCTCAGTTATCGCGAGCATCCTTACATCGAGGTCTTCCATGTACTTCAATTCTCTCAGAGATCTAGTCGATAAATTCAGATTTTCCCTGGCCACGCCGATGGTCACGGACGACGATGTAGTCATATTGTGAGTTGACGTCCTGATCTCTCTTCTGCTTCAAGCGATCTTGGGTTGAACCAGTGACCAGCGTGGTCGGCCCCACAGGTGCAGGCAAGAGCTGGGTACTATCTGCGCTGGTCTGTTCGCTAGATTCCTCGACTCATGAAAGGTCCAGTTTACTAAGGAATTGGTGAATAACGAGAACGTGCATGTTGGAAAGAAAGGACAACATCCCTGTACCAAAGACGTGCAGGCATGGAGGTGCAACTTCGATCAGGGCCCAGACAACATCGTGATCGTCGATACCCCATCGTTTCACACAGAAGTGGAGGGCTTTGACGCAGAACGCATCATGGGAAATTGGGTAAAGTCAAGGTACGTGCAGCGGAGTTGTCTCCCTTCCAACTCATAAAAGGCAGCGTAGGCTCGCAAAAAATTGCCGAAGATCGGGCGTTCTTTTCCTCCACACACTCGCTAGAGATCCGACACATCGCGACGTTTCGATGCACCTGCACCTTGCCACTTTCAGGACAATATTTCCCCCGGGATACCCGGTCCCATCTAATGTCTATGTTGTTCCGACGATGGATAAAGCTTGTAAACTTTCTGATGACAAGGTTACAGAACGGCTGTCCCAGCTGAGGGATCAGACGACCTCATTGGACCCCTACTGGCATGCGTCAATGGTGGACGAAGTGTTCAGGGGCCGGGCCGAGACCGGTCCGTTGGAGGTCTGTCGACCATCCGAGGTGGCGTGGGAGGTTCTGCAACGGATGCTGCAAGATGTTGACGCATCCGAGCAATAAGTACGATGATACTACATACTTGTCATTCTTTCATCTATGGTAATGTTCAAACCCGACTCAAATTATGGTCAATGCGAAGTGATAATACATGATTGAACAAGCTCTTTGGCTGCTTTTGTACAATTTGGGCACACATTTGGCCAGTGAGTGGCCTCGGCTTATTTGTACTCGGACCATATCCCAGTAGTCATGACATGTAGAACGAGCACCCACATAGGGGTGAAGACACTAGGAGATATTAAAACTAATCGATCAATGTGAGATAGGAAGGGCGCGAGAGGAGAAAACAACTTACCCATAGCCTTCTGCGAATGAACGCCGTAATATCCTTCATGGACGAAAGCTTGGAAGTTTGCGACTGTGTCGCAGTTTCGTGTAATGGGGCGTTCGTGTTTCCATATTGTTCCAGTAAGTCGTCCTCTTGATCCAGACGAGATTGCAGTTCCTGCGCGGCTTCAGTCTCCGCAAACTCCATATTCTTATCCCCGATTTCCTTCTGCAACTCGACTTTGCCCCGCTTTTTGTCGACAAGCTGCCAAATCAATTCCTTCGCCGACTCCGGGGTGTTCCTGTATCGAAACGTCGTAGATCCTGCCGTGATCATGCTTTTCCAGTAGTTTCCCTGGAGCTCCGCGAGTCGTTCATTGCCCACCTCTTCATCCACTTCGTCCCACATCGTAGTTGTTAGTACAATTTGGGACATGGCCTCGTCTCCGCACATCTTCTGGAATACACGAAGGTTTTTGAAAGGGGTTCCGGCCATACGATTGTCGCTTATGCGGTGGAAGTAAAGAAGTCCAGAGAGTAAGAGATCCTTCTTGTATCTTGACCAATTCTTTCAGAGACGAATGCAAAGTAGAAAGGAAGGCATACGTTTTGCAGAGCCAATCAGAGATTAACCGGAGTATCTCCCGATCAGATTTCTTCGTGTGATTAGTCCCTGGTGTATCCACCAGAACGACGTTAGATCCTCCGACCACATATCGGACAGCTCTGATTTCGTTTGTGTGCGAGGTGAGCGTGTGCCCCACACCTTCATCAGTAATCCCAGTGGCCTTGCTTACAAACTAGACTAGCCTCAGTGGGAGGGGTGTAGATGAACGCAAAAGTCTCACAGAGCTTTTCCCAGCGCCCGTTGGCCCCATTACCCTGGAATTCAGGGGTCAAATGGAGATGGCTGTAAACGAATCACCTTACGCACGCGATTACAACATCTTCTGAGACCAGCTCATCCACCTCAGCGACACGATATTGCGTGTTAGTTAACTCTGCGGGTTGCTTGTTCGTTTGCGACGCAGCTAGTGCCTGCTTCCGAGTAGGCGTAGCCCTCGATGTCCTAATAGTTATATACCTGTTAGAAAATAGCGGAGAAAGTAGATTACCTTACTCACGCAACTATAGGATCGTGCTTGTAATTATTGGAGTTGTAGATAGGTGGATTCGACATCTGCCCCTTTTTGGTGGTAATCGGTGGTTCTCGTGCTTTCGATGGGCCGTTCGTTGAAGTGCTGGGGAAACCCAGCTGATGACTTAGTTTTTGATACGATGTCCTGCAACCGGTTCATTTACTGGTTGGAAGTAGCCGGTTGCTTCAATCGCATTCTGGGGCAAGGGACGTAAGTTGTCAGCCCTTGGAGATCTGTGTTTCGTAAACGTTTCATTTGTACGACTAGACAGAAGATCAGGTACCCCGGACTTGGTAGTATTGATGGTTCCAGAGGGCAGTGCTTGCACTTTGGATTCTGTCGGGAGGCAAGCAATATAGCTTCTGCTAATGTCCTTCGCAGTACTAGGTACTGGTATCGGCGTCGCAGAACTGGTCGTATGTCGTTCCGTATTCAGGGCTTTAGCATGGAAACCATCTGTCGACCACCCCTGCTGATTGTGTGGTGCTCGTTCAGCCGTCAAAGTTGGCACAAGAGCAGACCTATGGTTCTGCGAAACGGCTGTAGGGGATTGGTAGTTTTGATTGGGGTAGGAACCCAGTCCGTGATCGTGAGCAGATGTCTGAGGATGGTGATTCGGCCTGGCATAGTGTATGTCCGATACTGCTCTACCATTTTCAGCTGCTATCGGTGGGCCTGTTCTTTTATGTTGGGTGGACAGGGAAGTTGTCGATGGCGTCTCGCGGATATAAGTATTAGGGTGAGGTTTCCTGCTCGCTACAGGTCGGTAACCCTCCGATGTGCGGGTGTGGGCATCAGGCTTTCCAAAAACCTAGAAAGGAGTCAGTTCAGAAAATGGAGATAAAGGAACAGCGGTCAACTGACCAAGCGTTGGAAGCCCGCCATGTAGCACTGAGGATTAGTAGCCTGAACGTTGACGAACAGGGGCTT
>JADGIP010000810.1:0-11240 GCA_016618355.2 Astraeus odoratus | reverse complement strand
GGTACGCTACGAGTATATATAGGTACTAGCTACTGTGGCATGCGTACTTGGTGCGGCCGTACAGACCAAGCGCTACTTATGACGGTGTGAAAGGAAAAAGAGACTAACTACCGTAACAGGAGCACTTGAATCCTCCGCATTGACATTAGAACTTTTGTGACTCACCTGCGCAAAGGGTGCACGCCGCACGATCGCCTCGATGATACTTCCTACTACAGGGACATTGAGTAATTTGTCGAGCAGCGCGAGCACTGTGATCAGCCAAGAAGACAACATGCGACGTTGATGAATGGTGTGGATCGACCGTTTTTCAGGAGAGCAGCTGCACGTTGACCAGCTCAAAGCCAAGGTCGTTGTGTGGTGCACAGAAAACCGCCATGTGCTAACGTCATCACTGGTAGAGTATCTTGGCAGTATGGGAGGTCCCGCTCACTTCCGACGATTTCCCAGCGATCTTGCCATGCAGTGGTAACTCGAACGCGATCATTTTAGGCACTTTATTATAAAGATGGCTCAGTAACGAACTCCATCCTACGCTGTAGGATGCATCATGAGCGATCTTCCATGATATGGAAACTGATGATGGGTGGTACGGCAGGTACGGTGCAGTGTACGGATACCGTGATTGAACCATTATGAGGACCATTGAACTCACCTCCATGATATTGGCGGACCTCGTAAGTGTCCTGACTCTAGTTGCTTGAATGTCAGACCCATGTGCTATTTGATTATCAGAGGTAATTAATCATGCTGCCAGTACACAGGAGAGATCAGCAGCTATCTGGCTGTGTGTTGCTGGTATCATGGATGTAGGCTGTTCTGATACTCCGTATTCTGATATTCCGTATTTGATCGTCGAGGCAATGACGTTCACAGTACGATTTCCACAATATGGTTCAGAGAAGGACTTGATGAGATTGTGGGTGCAGGCTTTGCATGGCCCAGAATCGGAGTGACTCGCATTCCATTTGAAGCAATATCCTGACAGACAGTAGCGAAGAAAGTTATGGAATAAAGCTGCTTATACGCAAATAGTGGCTTCTTGTCGTCACCATCTCGTAGTGGCATGAGCGAGTTCGGGTATGCTGCAACATTTGTACTAGAGTGTTTATCACAAATTCGGTTCACTCCACCTAGAACTTGTGCGTACCTCACATTTCTGTATGCTCAGAAGCGATGGGGCTTTACGGGTGCGTTGGCTAATAATTTGCTTTCTACGCAACCTTTCTTATGAATCGCTTACGAGGGTACTTCAATCTGCGAAATCACCCAAAGGGCTTATCATACAAAGTTGCCTTAATTATGTAGGGGAGTGGCCGCTATACATTGCACATTATACGAACCTGTAGGCATCCTTGTCTTTTTGATAGTGTGGTGATGACAGATTCTACAACATATTCTTGCATAGTCTATGGTGCGCTCCCACCTTCAAACCATCTAATGAAAAAAGGGCAGATTAAACCATATGACGGCAGGGTTGACGCGAACAGAGAGTATTGCGGTTTCGGATGGGATATGATCGGTGATTGTGAACTTCGATTCACTGGTCCTAATTACAAGTATAGTACAGGCTAAATACGCCGATGGGAAACATAGATGCGAAAAAATAGTAAAAACCGATTGACCTCGAGGTGGCCTCACGGACACGGCGTATACTCGGCTGTGTAAATACTGAAAAGCGAATACTCAGAGCAGCCGCGGAGGGAAAGGACAATGGTCGGAGACGTAACGCATCAGGCGGTAACAGTAAAACAAGAAAAATAGAAATGAAAAGGAGAATACGAACATTCGGACCGAATGATACAAGCGCGTTGTTCATAGGCTGTTTGAATTCCTTACACAATGCCTATGTCAAAATATTCGAGATGAACAAAAGACATTGCAACAAGAGCGAGACATACCGTCATGTTATATACTATGCTATATCCAGCGTAGCAATATCGCTGTTTACGACGCTGGTAGGGCCATCTGGGCGAACAATAATGTGCCGAGATGCACAAATTCTCCTATATTCTCCTTCCGGCAGTCGCATCAACATGAGTGCTATGAATGGCTGCTCCAACTCCATTAATGCCTTATAACCAGCCATCACATGGTCTTCTTCCAAGTAATTGAGCAGCCGTCGGTCCCACGGACGAATCAGAACATAGAGTAATGGATTAGGAGGATCCCCAGCTTCGATCAGCCGCTCTGGTGTTATGATCTGAACCGGCCTCAAACCCACCGCCTGCACATCATATGTGTGGTGGTCCATGCATACTTGTCTCAGCTTCACCACTTGAATGCGATGGACAATGCATGGAAGAGTAAGAATATAGTCAGCGAACCTTGGTTGAGGGAGGCTGGTGAGAACATTGTAAAAGCTACGAGCAGTGTCGGCGGATACAACCTGCTGCAGTCTGTATATTGCTTGCAGATTGGAAATACGAATGGGCTCTGGCTGTACCCGGGGAAGTGATTGGTATGCTTGTATACTTGTGGGGAAACAGCTGTGAATAGAAGACTGTTGTCCAACCCAGTGTAGTATGGATATGTCATGTGATTGAGATAGGATTTCTTGCAACAGTCGCCCAAGTGCTTTCTCTTTGCCTTCCCCATACAGAACAGGCAGGTGGAGATTAAATATTCCATAAAGTGAGTAGGCAGTGTCTTCCCATACGGTGGTGTCACGACAAACTGCCCACTCAAGCCTGGACCTGGCACTATCCATGCCAGCATGGAAATTGCTGATGTGCTGAGGGGGTATCCCTGCTGCCTGTGCTAGCTGATTAAGAATGCGCGCATCTTGCTTATGATTTGTGGCAGTGGAATTCATATAGAGTGACCATTCCTTGGTATAAAGCAGAATAGTGTGAGGGGCCAAGAGTTCCTGAAGGGTCCAACCTCTTGTAAACCAGATACTTCCAGCTAGTGTCACAGGGAACAGAGAAGAAGGAATATCAGACAAATAGACTATTGTCAAAGCTGATTGCTGATACCATGAGAACATGGATGAAATAGCCTTCTGGAGTTCAACACTGTTGGTTTTGTCAATACAACAAGTGTCACTCCATGCCCAGGAGTAGCCATGCCCAGCAGCAGTATGGCAGAACCTTTGCAGCTTGGTGAGGCCATCTTTGGGTGGCATGTCATATATACTGCCATTGTGAAGAATGTCTTCTAACAAGGGTTCATTGAGTTCCCACCTGTGAGAAAGAGTCACATATTGAAAGTAAGCTACAATAGTCTTCTGCATATGGGAAATGGTGGAATGCCAATCATTGACATTCTCTAGAAGTATAACAAGGGTCTGGTACTGTGTGCTTTCTTGGAATTGGGATACCATTTCATTTTGGGTAAAAAGGATGCCAGTATGTGCCTGTAGCAATCTGGGGGGAAGGCTGTACAAAGTTTCTTGGATCAGATCATTGATCAATTGATTTGCTGTTAGTGGGCAAAAGGCAAATGTAATTGGAGGTGGCGCATTATGTGGTACCATTTGAACCAGGGCCTGTTGAAGACTTGATATCTGCAATATGTCAGAGGTCTGGAAAGTTTGGCTGAAGTGATGTGTAAGGATCAAAACAAGCTGCATCGCAATGGATGCCCACTGGGTAGAACCTGGACATTGTAGGTCTAGTGATTGCTGAAAGAGGGAAGCAGCTTTTTCCAGGTCAGCCAATGCTCCCTGTGATTCATATCTGGAATGGATGCAAGTAGCATAATTCATAAGGAGTGATGAGTGATTTGGATGACCAGCAGGGAAAAAGGCCAATGTTTCTTGATACATAGAAATAGCCTGTTCCAGGTCTCCCAATGACCCCTGTGACTCAAACTTGGAATGAAGGCAATTTGCAAGGTTGCATAGAGATGATGGTCTATTTGGATTTTCAATGGAGCACAGCTCCAATGCTTGTTGATGCAGGGAAATAGCCTCCTCCAAGTCTGTCAATGCACCCTGTGACTCATACCTGGCCTGCATACAAATTGCAAGGTTTCCTAGAGATAATACCCTATTTGGATGGCCAACAGGATGAAGCTCCAATGATTGTTGATGAAGGGAAGTAGCCTCCTCCAAGTCTCCCAATGCATGATGTAGCTCATACCTGGTCTGAATGGAATTTGCAAGCCTTCTCAATAAAGATGACCTATTTGAATGGCCAACAGGGCACAGCTCCAATGCTTGTTGTTGCAGAAAAATAGCCTCATCCAGGTCTTTCAATGCTCCCTGTGACTTATACCTGGATTGCATACAATTTGCAAGGTTTCCTAAGGATAGTGACCTATTTGGATGACCAACAGGATGAAGCTCCAATGCTTGTTGATACAGGGAAATAGCCTCCTCCAGGTCACCAAATAATCCATGTAAATCATACCTAGATTGCAGGCAACTTCCAAGACTGAGGAGGGATGATGCCCTACCTGAATGATCAACAGAGTGAGTATCCAATGCTTGTTTATGCAGGGAAATGGCCTCCTCCAGGTCTCCTAAGGCTCCCTGTGACTGATACCTGGATTGCATACAGTTGGCAAGGTTTAATATGGACGATGACCTATTTGGATGACCAATAGAGAAAAGATCCAGTGCTTGTTGATGCAGGGATATTGCCCCCTCAAGATCACCCAGTTCCCCATGTAACTCATACTTGGCTTGCATGCAAGTGGAAAGATTTCCTAGGGATAATGTCCTATTTGGATGGCCAACAGGGCAAAGCTCCAATGCTTGTTGATGTAGGGAAATAGCCTCCTCCAGGTCTCCCAATGCTCCATGTATCTCATAGCTCAATTTCATGCAATTTGCAAGGTTTTGCAGGGATAATGGCCTATTTGGGTGACCAAAAGGGTGAAGGTCCAATACTTGTTGATGCAGGAAAATTGCCTCATTCAAGTCTGCCAATGCTCCTTTGCACTTGTACCTGGATTGAATGCAATTTGCAAGGTTTCCAAGCGATGATGTCCTATTGGGGTGACCAACTGGGAAAGACTCCAATGCTTGTTGATAGAGAGAAATAGCGTTTTCAAGGTCTTCTAATGTTCCCTGTGATTGAAACCTGAATTTGATACAATTTGCAAGGTTTCCAAGGCATGATGCCCTATTTGGATTGGATACAGGGAAAAGTTCTACTGCTTGTTGATGCAGAAATATAGCCTCCTCCAGGTTTTCCAAGACTCCTTGTGACTCATACTTCAACTGCATACATTTTGCAAGGTTTCCCAGGCATGATGCCCTTCCTTGATGGCATATAGGGAAAAGTTCTACTGCTTGTTGATGCAGAGATATAGCCTCCTCTAGGTTGCCCAAGACTCCTTGTGACTCATACTTCAACTGCATACAATTTGCCAGGTATTCTAGGGATAATGCCCTATTTAGGTGTCCAACAGGGCGAAGTTCCAATACTTGTTGATGAAGGGAAATAGCTTCCACCAGATCACCCAATGCTCCCTGTGACTCATACCTGGATTTAATGCAATTTGCAAGGTTTCCTAGGCAATTTGACCTCCTTGGATGATTGGCAGGGAGAAGTTCCAATGCTTGTTGATTCAGGGAAATAGCCTCCTCCAGATCTCCCAATGGTCCCTGTGACTCATGGCTGCAATGAATGCATTCTGCAAGGTTGAGCAGGCATGATGACCTATGTGGATGACCAAGAGGACAAAGCTCCAATGCTTCTTGATTGAGGGAAGTAGCTTTCTCCAGGTCTCCCAATGCTCCCTGTGAATCATACCTCAATCGCATGCAAATTGCAAGGTTTAGCAGGCAGGGCACCCTATTTGGATGATCAACAGTGCAAAGCTTCACTGCCTGTTCTGACATGGAAATTGCCTCATCCAGGTCCTGCAATGCTCCATGTAACTCATATCTGGATTTCATGCAAGTGGACATATTTCCTAGGAACAATAACCTATTTTTACCCATTGGGCAAAATTCCAATGCTTGTTGATACAGGCAAATAGCCTCCTCCAGATCTCCCAATGCTCCCTGTGATTCATATTTTGATTGAATGCAGTTTGCAAGGCATGCTAGGGATGATAATCTATGTGGATGACCAACAGGACGCAGTTCCAATGCTTGCTGATGCAGGGAAATAGCCACCTCCAGATCTCCAAAAGCTTTTTGTGATTCATATCTAGATTTTATGCAATTTGCAAGGTTTCCTAGGGATACTGACCTATTTGGATGACCAACAGGGCGAAGCTCCAATGCTTGTTGATGTAGGCAAATAGCCTCCTCCAAGTCTTCCAATGTTCCCTGTGACTCATACCGGGATTCCATGCAATTTCCAAGGCTTGTCAGCGATACTGACCTATTTGGATCACCAATAGGGCTAAGTTTCAAAGCTTTTTGATGAAGAGAAATAGCATTCTCTAGGTCACCCCCTACTCCCTGTAACTTATACCTGGAGTGAAGGCAATTTGCCAGGCTTGCTAGGCATGATGCCCTGTTTATGTGGGAAACAGGGAAAAGCTCCAGTGCTCGTTGACTCAGGGAAATAGCCTGCTCCAGGTCTTCCAATGACTCCTGTGACTCAAACTTTAATTTAAAGCATTTTGCAAGCCTGCCCAGAAATGATGGCCTATTTGGATGGCCAATAGGGAAAAACTCCAATGCTTGTTGATGCACTGATATAGCCTCCTCCAGGCCTCCAAGTGCTCCTTGTGACTCATACCTGCATTGTATGCAAGCTGCAAGATCACTCAGACATGATGACCTATTTGGATGACCAACAGGGTGAAGCTCTAATGCCTGTTGACGGAGAGAAATAGCCTCCTCCAAGTCTTCTATTGCTCCCTGTGACTCATACCTGCATTGTTTGGAAATTGCAAGGCTCTTTAGTGATATTGACCTATTTTTATGACCAACAGCATGCAGTTCCAATGCTTCTTCACCTAGAGAAATAGATTCCTCCAGGTCTCCAGATGCTCCATTTGCCCAATACTTGTATGTCATACAATGTGCTAGCCCTGCTAGGCATAATGACCTTTCTGGATGACCAACAGGACAAAGATCCAAGGCTTGTTTATGTAGAGAAATAGCCTCCTCCAAGTCTTTTAATTCTCCCTGCAACTCATACCTGGATACCATGCAAGTTGCAAGGCTTATTATGACTGATCCCCTTTTTGGATGTCCAACAGGGTGAAGCTCCAATAGCTGTTGATTGAGAGAAAAAGCATGCTCCAGGTCTACCAGTGCTCCCTGTGCCCTATGCCTGGAGTGAATGCAACATGCAAGGTTAAATAGAGATAATGACCTATTTATATGACCAACAGGGCAAAGATCCAAAGCCTGTTGATACAAGGATATAGCCTCCTCCAGGTCTTCCAATGCTCCCTGTGCACTATACCTGTCATACATATTACTTGCAAAGTTGAGCATCTTCGAGGATCTATTTGGATGACCAAGAGGGAGAAGCTCCAATGCTTGTTTATTTAGGGAAATAGCCTTCTCCAGGTCTCCCCATGAACCCTGTGATTTATACCTGCATGTAATGCAATCTGCAAAGCTGAACAGGTACAATGACCTATGTGGATGACCCACAGGTAAAAGCTCCAATGCTTGTTGATGCAGGGACATAGCCTCTTCCAGATAAGCAAATACTCCCTGTGATTCATACCTGTATTGCATGCAAATTGCAAGGTTTCCAAGGTATGATGCCCTATACGGATGGCCAATAGGGCGAAGCTCCAATGCTTGTTGATGCAGGGAAATAGCCTCCTCCAAGTCTCCCAATATACCCTGTGACCCATACTTCAACTGCATGCACTTTGCAAGGTTTGCTAAGGACGATGCCCTATTTGGATGGTCCACAGGGCGAAGTTCTAATGCTTGTTGATGCAAGGAAATAGCTTCCAGTACATCTCCCAGTGCTCTCTGCGATTCATACCTGTATTGCATGCTAATACCAAGGCTATGAAGAAATGCTGACTTATTGGGATGGTCACTAGGATAGAGGCTCAATGCCTGGTGACAGAGGGAATCTGCCTCGTCAAGAGTGCTTATGCCACCACTATTTTGATATCTTCGATGGAGATCTTTAACGCGTCTGTACAAATCTTTTGCTGTATCTTCCAGAGTATTTTCGGTAACTTTCAACATCTCTGGATTCGCTGACAACCCAGAATAGAATATTCTATACATTGTATTAGGTGGACAAGTCAATGTGATTATATTCCACTGTGTACAACAGACCTTGTATGAAAAAGTCACGCAATTTGTCAGACTAGCTAGCGAGGTGGTGAATTCAATATTCCTGGACGTGTCTCCATACATAGTTAGCTCTCATTATATATCACACAGCAGCTATCGCTCACCAAGTATATGCACTACAGGATGGGCGCCTACACGGCTATAATCTATGTCGATTTACCCGGATACGCTGCTGTTGACGGAAAATCAGTGAACTGTAGTATGATAGCAATAGAGCGCTGACGCAGCACTCTGTAAAGGGCTTGCTTCCACCAATACTTACTGCGCAGATTGGAAATAGCACTCCAGAACAGATATGCGGTGACAAGTGCGCACTCTCGAGTTGTTGTTAAAAGGAACTATTGAAACGAACAATCCAATGGTGTGGTCACGTCTGAACTAGCACCAATGTGTTAGTAGTCGTGAGCAACACCAGGAAAAGCCTGCTTACAAGAGAAATCTCCTAGGATGCTGTCAGTGAGGCAAAGGCGACGTTGTGGAAGGGGTCAAGGTTGCGAAGCCGTTTCCTGTGCACCCTCGCCTCGTGTTACACATGAGGCAGTGTCCCAGCAGCAGTACTGATGCTGTGCATTCGGCGTATACGATGCATGCGGCAGTTAATAGGGCATTTCCCCTTCCCTATTTCCACTGACCACTATTCTAACAGCTCTAGGCCCAATTTGGATGTACATGTACTATCAGATTAAATGCAGTTAATCCAGGCAGAAATGATTGGGATCGTCAAAACAAATTCCGGTTTGTTCAAAATCTCAAGGGACACCGCAATGCATGTATGCCTACTAAAATGAGATGCTGACGTATTGCACTGGGTCGTCACGCGTCACGTCTCAAGTGTGCCAGTTGATACCGAAGTCACTCAGTGCTCTCTCAGCCACAACGAAACTCGGCCATGCAGGATTCACCTGTGCGAGAGCACCGTACGAGGTGTACTTGACTACACACGGCGTCATGATACTGGTCCATTGCACGGTATAGCTGCTAAGCGAGTTTGCCATAGCTGCGTGTTTTGGAAGATGGAGTTCCAGGAAACGGTATAGACTCTAAGGGTATAGGACGAGTACGAACGAGATGCAAATAAAGATTGCGGAGCGGCTCGGTACGAGGTAGAAGAGCACTCTGGATACCACGACACGAACACGTCAGTCATGCGGAATACCACAAGGCCATAGACCTACAAGCTTCACAGCAAAACATGTTGACCGTCTCCGGTCTACGGATTTGGCAGCGAGATGGTCCTCGAAATCAACCGCGGCATCTATGCCGCGGATGATTTCTTCTACGATACCCTTATGGAAGGGTCGAACCCTGGGAGCATCTCGAACTGGGTGTGGGGAGGCGCGCCTGCTTTCTTCTCTTCCTGCCGCTTCCTTCTCATCGACCTCGACGCTGTAGACCATCATGGCCCCCTTTTCCTCTGAACGAAGGCGGTGGATCACGGGCAATGCATCCTGTTAGAATTCGGACTGTGTCGATAATGAAGGATCGGGAGGGACGAATCAGGTTCAAACGCGATTGGGTACATCTCGTCGGCTAGACTATTTAACTACTAGAAAACAATGACATAACCTAACGTAGTAGTTGTTAGTGCAGGGTAATATAGTTTAAATACTAAGTCTTGTGAATGTTTGTCATCGGGCCGACGATATTCCGACACGACCCACTCATCTTCGTCCCCATCTCTGGCCAGTATGATACTTTCGTACAATAAGCATCATGCATGCAATCATGAGTGCACCAATCTATGCAACCATACTTGTTAAAATGTGTCCGAGTTTGTATAGTAAGGGGAAAGACGGGCGTAGCGTCAATAGAGGACCTGAGAAAATATTACGAGAGCTCGAGGTATGGGAGCTGCGCATCCATACTCAACTGGCATGTACACACCCGCCGCGAAAGTCATTTCCACCTCGATGAGTGACCTTCAGTATCCCAGTAAAACGCGGACAAGCGATGAAGTGAATTGTGGTGATGACTGCCTCGACATCGCGGTTGCCAGATTCACGGACGAGATGCAAAGACAGTTCACGGAGTGACTCAGCACGGGGCAGTAGAGCACTCTAGATGCCATGAAGTGCCCATGTCAGTCATTCGTAATTTCACAAGGCCATATACCTACAAGCTTCAAAGCAAAACATGATGACCACGCCGGGTCTACGGACTTGGCAGCGAGTTGGTCCTCAAACTCAGCCGCGATATCCATACCAAGGATGAGTCGTCAAGAACTGTGAGTGTTCGGGCATACATTATCCCAAGCCGACGACTCGTCGTAGCTCCACAGAGTTCCACCCTCAGAACGAGCCCAATATGACAACATAAAGGCAAGAGTATAGAAAGCCGGACAACCGTGCTCTTTTGGGCATGAAATTCGTTCAGTTCTTCTGTTGGTGTACAGCAAAATCGGTAAGTTCCTCTGTGGATCCGCATGCCTGCAAAGTCAAGAACGCGAAGAAAACCTCACCCATACCACCCGGCACGCACCTAGGATTCGCCAACAGATTATGGGCCATGTCAGTGACGTGACCGATTGAAAACAAGTCCTGCAAACGGCAGCCGAAAGCGATCGCGATGGGTGACACTCACCAGGGCAAAAGAACCTTATGTGGACAAATTGAGCCCTCTATTCGTGTCGAGGTCCTTGAGAACGGACCAAGCACGCAATGTAAGTGTTGGTTAAGACGTCGAGGACGATTGAAATGGAAGCCCAGAAGAGCCAGTCGAGTTCAGACGCAATGGATACGCACCATGACCAACTATCTTCATGTGGTCAGATCGGGACTACCGGACTTGGCAGAATACCTTGCTGATTAACCCGGGACCCAGAGGGAGCACTAGTGACGACCTACGGGCGACGCGCGATACGTGATTAATAAGGTGCGCAATCAACACTACAACTTACCACGTACTAGACTCCTAAGATTAAATTATATAAACGTACATTTAGGAGGGGTGATCAGGGGACCTCCGACAGCATTCATGTTTAGCTGCGGATCCACAGAGGAACTTACCGATTTTGCTGCACACCAACGGAAGAACTGAACGAATTTCGTGCCAAAAA
>JADGIP010000809.1:0-11249 GCA_016618355.2 Astraeus odoratus | reverse complement strand
CCCCTCCCGTCGGGCAATCACGGTCCGCCAGTCAGTCAAGTCGCCGTTGGGTCAATGGGACGACGGTGGTGGTTACTTACTCGCGAGTGACCGTCCTCGTCGTCCGGCGGGACGAACGTTCGTCGTTCATGTGTCTTTCCCGGCCTGAGGCACGCAAGGAACGCCACGCTGAAAAACACTGTCACCCCACCAGCAGTTCATTTGACGTTCCTCGCTCTCGTGCCTGGGGGAATCGTATGTATGTATGTATATACGCCGTCCATATCACAGACATGTACTCTGACAGAGGCACGCCCACCGACGTTCTCAGCTGCTGAGCTGCTGGCAAATATAATTGTGTACTGCTCACACACGCCCGTTTCGACCGGTCGGCGGCGGCGGAACCCCAGTCACGACGCATCGTATATATCAGCCACGAGTACTCCTATCCCATGCCAAAGTGAAATCCAAGACGTGCTGTGCGAAAGCCTCCTCGCTCAGCTCATGGTGACAACGCTATCTCGTGCTATCTGTCGTCCACCATATACACTAGCGCCGTCCTCCACAGGTTTTCTACCATGCGTTGTCGTGTTCGTAGGCGGGCTCCTCGTTTTCGTACTAGACACACACCCTCTACGTCATTCGTTCGAACAGCCCACCCAACACGTATATGTATGTACCGTATGTCCATCCACCTACTCTGCGCCTCCTCTTCCCGTCACTACCACGTTTCGCTCTCTATTTTGACTATTAGACGCCTCGTGTCAGGGTCTCCAGTTACCATCGGTTGATATAACCAATACCCAATACCCACGTCCAATGGCAGTCGCCACTGCCTCCGCACTTTCCAAAATCTAAATCCTCTGCTATTTCTAGCGCACCGCGGCAATGAGATCAGCTCATATAGCAGACACACACCGTAAGTCGAGGATGCGCATCAGTGGCATGCACGCAGGCAAACTTGGACATTGCAAACACCGCCTTAACCATTCTCTGCCCACACGCGATCCATTCCGAGCCTCGAGACCCTTGAGCACCCCTTCGGTCGCACCATCTCCGAGTTTATCCACCCATCTCAGCTCAATCAGGAAATGACCGAGACACAGCTGGTGCACTTTTGGTTTTGTCTGCGCCACATTCGTTTTCCTGCATGGTGATTAAATGATACTTAGCGATGACTGCTGCGGTCCAGGCGCCGCGGACGGAACTAGGTTGCCCCATTGTTATCTTGGTCGTGTACTACATATGCAGCGTATCCCCAGCTCTACCATCGACTGTGTATGGTCCTTCAGGCACCACAAAAGGCCCGCCACCCCGCGTCACTTTGGTAATTTACAAATCTTTCTGCAAGGCACGCGCATTACTGCCAGGCTCGTCATCTTTTAGGCAGAATGATAAGATCGCACCTGCAGATCTTGGCCATGTTTCCGACCCACTGCCCCCCGCAGGCTTGACTGTAGGAGGGCATCAAATCGCCATCCAGCACTTCACTGTGCAGTTCTTGCATGACGTGGGCTTATCTATGACGCTGCCGCTTTATAATCTCTAGCCCCTGTCCCCTCCCCTCCCACGGACTTGCCGCGAATGTTGGCGACTAAAGGAGTCACGACGCTACTTCGAAAGCCATGATCACATTTTTCTACCGTAAGACAGTCCTACCTTCGGCTTCCGCGTAACGCCCTGTACATGCCAGCCACGTTGTACGACAAATTCATTTCCACTTGCACTGGCCAACGTGGTCAAAGTCGTGCCGTTACTGGTAATGATAACCGCGGCAGCCTGACGTGTAAGGCTTCATCCCCTCCATGGCTTTTCGAGTGCGCCAGCTGCAGATGCGGCAAAGATCTTTGCAATTGGTCACTGCCTTGCCACACTTTGTTACACAGTCCCAACCTACCGGTGCCAGTCCACATACCCGTCACTAAATCAGGACAGAAGGTTCATTTACTTCTCCACGCATTTCCACAAACCGGTGCTCGTGTGTATGTTGTTTTCAGTTTCTCACAAAGTGGAACTGGCAAGACAGGGTCTACAGCCAACCCTATCGGTTTTGCCGACACACAGACGTGTCTGCAATCATCCGCGTGAATTTTCGTGCCAAAAACCCGAGGCCTTGGCCAGCACTCACCCGCTGCTTGGACTCAGACGCCATAGGCACCAGGGACTACCACCCCACGGACCACGGCGGCTTATCACCTTTGCCTTGCACAAGAGTCGTGGCCTCCTGCCATAGTGAATGTACAGCTGCCAGCTATATGAATCGTAGGCTCCGACGATGAACACCGTGGCTGGCACTTTTTGACTGAACCTAAGTCAGTGACTGACGTTCTTGCCTGAGTAATTGTATTGAGCCCCTATTGTGTTGACATCTTGACCGTTGATACAGGGGGTTACCTATCGACCCCCCTGCATTGTGTATCCTCTGCATAACAGCTTGACGTACATATATCAGGGACCGGACGGACAGACTGATGTTGTAGACGTTTTTCGGGTACGCCGATCAAGGCACCGCCTCACTGGTGGCCCCTCCACGGCCGGAGCCTTGGCAGAGCATATGGAAAGTTTCGAGTACTCTTCCATACCACGCCAAGATGTAGCTAATAGCCACCAGCAACTTGCTCCGACCACGGGTCTCACCTCTACCCGCGTTAGCATCGTCGAGACACTTCAGATCCCGCATGAAACTTGGTTTAGCGAGAACGACATCGCGGCTCTTCAGCGAATCGCCGTCGCAGTCGTGGATGGTGCCTGGCATCAACTGGGCAGCTAGGGTTCTGCCCTGCTACCATCAACGACGCACCAGCGAGGCCTACGGTATAATCGACCGCCTCCTACATTCTCCGTGTCGCCTTTGCTGATCCCCTGATGCACAAGGGCACACTAGGGACAACGCAGGGAATGTGCAGCAGTTCGGGGCATCCTCACTTCCCGGGCCGGACGCCAGTACCGACTCGACTACGGTATGGATGGATCCGACTCCCGAGCCGTGGGATCGACTGGACTGTGACGTACTTCTGCTGGGACGAGACGCGCTAATTTGCCAACTGCGTTTTCGGTAGGAATGACAGCGCTGCGCTTGGTAGTGCTTGACGCTGGTTGCCATGGACGACCACACAACTGGTGTCAGACGCACAGCATGCTGCTACTCATTCCAGCGCCTGCGTGCTCTTGAGCTTGCGATCTAAATCTTGGCACCAGGTGGACAGCAAATGTGTGGTCTTCCTTGCCAGGACGCCTCCAGTTTTCATGTGCACCCAACGATCATCTGGGCCAACTTCTATAGCAGGTATGGCCAGAATTTCAACAGCATGGGGAATAAATGGTGCGCCTCAGCCGTGATGCGAATTAAACGTACCTTATCGCGTCCATTTTATTCCATCCAAGCCGCCACTGGCCAGGAACCTTGGTGATATCAGAAAGGCGTCGGATATGGAAGCTTTTGCATTTCATTATCCTCGCCAAGTAGGCAGTCTTCCGATGTAGAACGATCAGACTTTAGCCGATGACACAAAACGAAACCTCTTCGATCCCGTTTCATCCCGACATCTCGTCGGGAGATCACCAGTGAGTCACTTTCTGTTTTCCCATGACCTCTTTGTCGCTTTGACGACGATCATAAAACCGACTTTTTAACTCGTCCGAGCCCCAGGCAGGTTCCTCCGAGGAACTCACCACTTACAAATGCACAGGTGCCTATAACGCGTTAACGGGCCCCGGGCATGCCTGCTAGCTGGTGCGAACAACGAAACATGCACTGCGTTAGTCACGTACTTTCTTCAAACTACTAATCACCTCGGCATCTTGAGATCCTCCCGCGAGCTCGAGCGTCCAGGTAATTCAATGCCATTGCAGGACTGGAGTTCTTTGGCTTCTCTTTAAAGGTATCATCGAGGCATTCTCTATTCAGCCTTCTGTTTCTTGAGAGGTAGTCGTAGAACCTAGTATCGGTCCTGCACGTATGCTTGGGCGTTCAACACTACGTATAAACTTAGGTAAGTACTGCAAATGCTGTAACTGGCTAGCATGGTTGATATAAGTAGAACGTACGTACTGATCCAGTCGTCGACCGCGATGGTGCTCGGCAAGTGCTCGGTGGCAACCTATACATACATAAGTAAGTATATGTACGCATCAACGTTGATGGCACGAAACGATAGCGACGATGCAGCTGAGTCGAGGTCGTCCCAGCAACCCGAGTAAGGAACACGAGTGGCCGACCTGTTCCCGCCAAGTCCACATTCCGAAATCGAGGCAAGCTTCTCTGTCAGACAAGGCTGATAGCGCTGATCCGACGGTCTTGAGAATCACGGAACACGGAACGGCCTCCGTAGCGATGCGCGCGACCCTACTCGAACTGGCTCTGCTGGCGAGCGCTCGTTCATGGCTTATTGAGGCACGCCGGTGTCTCGAAACACTCGGCGACCCTACGTGCCCTTACAGGGCCTTAAATGCATAGGCCTTCCCTGAGGTGCTCTCCGCCTGGGGAGAGCATGTGGAACCCCCAACCCCATATCTTGCTGCTAACCCAGGTGGCAGATACGGCCCCCATAATGGAGCGGCCTTATGGAGCCTTGTGGAAAGCTCCGTTTTTGTTCGGACAAGATGCGGGTTAACCAAGATTCGCGTTCACGTAAGTACCTTACGGATACCTAAAAAGTGAAGTGTTGTTTCACGAACGCCGCACCAGGCCATGTCGGACCACTTTTTATGATAGCACCTGGAATTGCCTAGAATACAGTATCCAGCGTGCGACCTAAAGTACTACATTGCGAGATGAGAGTGAGAGTGAGAGTGAATGGAGGAAACGCTGTGTGATACACGAAGACAGGCGACAACAGGGAGCGCTGATAACTAACAGATAAGTAAAGTAGGGAAGGGGTATTATATGAACAGGAGAGAGGAAACAGCACAGATAAACGAGTGTGGAGGAGTGTTCTCGGGGAGCCATAATGGTCGTGATGTGGTGGTGATAAGGCTGTAAAAACTGGTGGGGCCCCTGCATGCACAGGGGGGGAGGCGCAGCCAGCCAGCCTGGGCAGCATGCATCTGTCCTGATTTGTTTTTGCCATAGAAGCTGGGTAGCCAAAAACATTTTGTCATACGGTGGATTTTGCCCTCGAGCGGCCAGAAAGCGCATGGCCGAGGCGTTTCAGCGTCCCTGCCGACCCGCTAGACCCCGCGGACGATACGGAGGGCGCATCCAGGGAGGACTTGCGTGTGTCCTCGCTCCGCCTTTGGGAGGGCACGGGGAAGAACTGCACGGAGTCGTCAGGATTATGGTACAGCAGTCGAGACTCGAGCAGGGCCAGGACGGAATCCTGTGTGCTCAGTCGAGGTTCTGGGCTCGCAGGCGTTTTCTTGGGAAGCGGAGGTGGGGGGAGCTGTTCCGTGATGTGTGTGTCAAAGGCACTGTTCGGCACACCAGGGAAGCATACTGACCGATTTCTTCCGCGGCTTCTTCCACCTGACCGACATGTTCTCGTCCCAGTCATGGTATGGATCTTCTTCGCTCATGGCGGTGCGATCATACAGAGGGGTTCGCTTGCGTATGTGCGGCTGCAGAGGCTGCATGGCGGGTACGGGGACTGCATCATGCACTGCTTCAGACCAGCACACCTCCGAAAAGGATTCGGCAGGAGAGAGCATCAACTGCTGGTCCATGCAGTCTAAACAGGCCGGATCGAACTCGACGTTCCGCAGCGAACGCTGGAGGACCTTGAAGGACACGGTCTGGGCGTCGGACTGGTCGTCGTCCTCTGGACACGGAGGCAGCTCGTAGTCGCGTGGGCGGAACGTGGGTCTGATCGGTGTAGGAAGCGTCTGCCAACCGGGCGAATCCGCCGCGGAATGCGCACGTCGGCGCGCGTTGGCCTTGCTGCTCCATGGTCCGGTTGGCTGAAGCAGGGGACGATCGATTGAATCGATTGTGATTCGGAATGCAGGCATCGGACGGGACTTACGGAGCTGACGACGGAGTCATCCGAGCTTGGACAGAGCGCGTTCCTCAGCGGAACGTGAGTCCTGGCGAACTTGTCGCGGGGAGTGCACCTGTCTACCATAAGTCTGGAAGGTGAGAGATGCATCGCGGCGGCCAGACACGCTGGATGAAGGCCCTAAGGACCAACCAAGGGCGGTGGGAGGGGGAGGATGTATGTAGTGGAACCCTCGGTCGGCCAGCATCCTTTTGTATCTGGAGGCATATGAGCATAACGACATCATGAACCGACAAACACCACCGCATCGACGGTCGTTAATTGTCCAATGGCGTTGGATTCCCGATTTGGGTGGGACGGACACTTTCCGCACGTAATTGGAAAACCAGAATTGCACCCCTGAACCAGTTCGGGCCTATATGTATCCAGCAAGTACGCAATGTGTGCGTGTTCATTTCATTCTCGCTACCCATATCAGCTATGTATCCATCGATAATGTGCACGATATGAAAGAAATTCTGATGTACAGGAGTAAAATGGATGGCAACGCCTTCCCGACCGACCAGAACGTGGAGAGCCTAGCAACTATTCGGGTCATGACAGGCGGTTCGAAGAAGGCACTTCGCGGATGCGCCACATATATAAAAATGTCTGTCGAAACACAATCACCAGAAACCCTCGGCTCAGTTCTGTCCTTTACGACGGACTTTACGCGCCAGGTCTTTCGCCCGCTGCACCAAGGTTCCTCCAAGCGGCGGGTGGTCTATTGTAAACGCCCGCGCTCGCCTTGGCTTGGGGACATGCACCGTCAGACCCTGCTCGGTGGAATTGCCTCCTGGGCAGTCGGCGGTCGTTCGTTCGACGCAGACGCCGATGACCACGTTGATATTACTAGACATAAATAAGCTTTGTGACCGCGTCTGTGTGCGTGATAGACGCCTCGGCAGTAATATTCCCATCGTCTTGTGAAGGGACTGACGACCGGCTATTCGTTGAATCTCGATCACGTGTTCGTCGCCTTCTAGAGCATCGTCGTCGTCGTCGTCGTCGTCGTCGCCCTCGGAAATGAAAGACCGGAAGCCTGCAAACTGGGAAACGCTGTCATTAAACCTTGCTTTTCTATATGTATCTGCCCAACTTACACTGGCGAGCGTGGGACGCATGGCCGACCTCGATGATGCTCTTGGCGGCGGCAACGGCGTCGACAAGCGCGAGGAGCTGGCTACTGCGTTGGTGGGTGGCTGCCGGAGTGAATACGGAGCTCAAGCACCTCTGGCTCGGACACACACACCTGACGCAAGAAGGAAACGGACGCAGACTTTCTCAGCCGGGCGAGTCGTCTGCTGGGGCTATGGTGCAGCGGCTCGTCGAGGTGCAGCCTTAACGACTCGTTCATCGCTTGCCGCTCGCTCGCCTCTTCGACTTCTCTAAATTTCTGCGGGGTCGTCGTTAGGGTATTAGCCCAGGGCCCCAAGGGGTGGGAGCGCACCTCTTCTAAAGCCTCTAGAGAAATGGACATGTTACAATAGATAGGGAATCAAGGCGGCGTGTGGGGAGGCGCGCTCAAGCGAGGAGTAGAATTGGGGGATGTTGTGAGCGAGCAGGGCTGGACATAAGTGTGAAAGAGGCGCGGCAAGGACCAGGTTTGGGTTTATAAAAAAAAAACGGGTCCCGCACAGATATAAAGATCGTGGGCGCGTCTTATGGCAACGTCGCCGCTTCCACGACTCGACCTGGTTGTAGAACCTGCACAATGCACATCCCGCTAGACAATAATATGGAGCACAAACGCGGTCGAGCGAAGAGAGAGACAGGTTCCTAATAACAACGTTTGATAGAGGTCGCGGACAACATCTGAAGAGCACATATGTTTCAGTCAAGGGCAATGTGTCGCGGTCGCCGAGGGTCTATCAAGGCACGTGTCTCGGCGGAGGCAATTCTTTATGTTATATGTGTTGACACTCGTTGGACAGGAAAAACAGTTTCATTGACATCAACGACAATGAACACTTGCCATTCTTGCGGGATTCGGGCACAGCAAAAAGACCCTTGCGAGCGCTTATCTTCCAACTCGACTCGACCAGATGCCATGATAGATTCAGAGAACGCTGGAATGGCATGGCCAGTGTCCACGTGCCCTAGTCGAACGCTTCGTGCTTCGATACCCCTCTGATACTCATCATCGAGACAGTTAGACCTTGACCTCTGAAAGTCGCCAGTACAAATGACAGAACGGAAGAAAGATAAAGATTGGTATATGACATTGGTGACTTTCCAAGTCAGCTCGTTCATTCCCCATATTCTCGTGTGCGCAATCTTGATTCATCGTGGTGGGTTTGTAGGTGGAAGATTACTTGTTTAGGGTGCCTCGCCATACCCTGGAATCGCGGTCCAAAGTCTTCGAGGACATGTTCTCATTTCCACCTCCCCCTGATACTGAAGTGGAAGGTTCGAGTGATGAGCGTCCGATCCGTTTGGATACTATCAAGGCAGATGAATTCAGGTCGCTCCTGAAAGTACTTTTCTCTGGGTGAGTGGAATACAGATCTCCTGTTGTTCGTGATATTGATAGTTCGAAGCCCCTCTGGGCCGGGCCTCCCCCTTAGTTCTGCGGAATGGATTTCCGTCCTCAAACTATCGCAGATGTGGCAGTTTGAGGACATTCAGACTATTGCACTTGACAATCTACCATACTCTAGCGTGAAGAAGAGTGTCGTGAAGAAAGTTGCCCTAGCATTCCAATATGACATTCGACACTGGCTTTTACCTGGGATAAATCAGCTGGCCAGGCGACCACAACCGATTAGTGCTGAGGATGTTCAGGTTCTCGGTTTGGATGTAGCCTTGAAAGTAGCTGCAGTCCGTGAAAGCCTGGTCGTGACAAATGCTGGGAATGCTGGAAGTCCTACGAGTACCATAGGCTCTCCGAATGGAAGCCCTTGTCGTCACAGTCGCCATTGCCTCACCACGGGAGATAGATATGCACGCTCAGTCGATTTTACCCCTACGATCAAGAAGGTCTTCGGACTCCCTGGTATGTCTGCGCCATCCTGTGAGACCAGCTGACATATATCTCCATGGGACGATAGACCAGGAACCCAATGGCGACGCGGATGCGGCTGGCCCTCCTGAGGATTAGACTAGCATTTCGTGTACCTCCGTGCCTGTCAAGGGTAATTACTTCGCTTGTTTGTGCCAGGACACATCCTGCTCGGAACTTTGTGATTTGGACGAGTTAGTAATATTGGCATTTACGGTGCCATGTTATCGTCGACGTGTTGACTCACATCGAGTCGATGAGCATCATTTTGGCAGTGTTAAGGGTGGCATCACCACATATATACCAAAAGATAGAAGGCATCACCTGACAGTGAACTTACAGACGTGCAGTACACCACAAGCCTACCGGACCCCCTTTTATTAACTACTAGTTTTTCTTATCGCTCGAATACAAAATTCGGTCCTCTAATATGTCATACCAGACGAAACTGCCTTTCGTGAAGAGGTTCGCCGAATCTGCCGCAGCTGGGGATGGTGCAGTCAACGGACAGGCGGCAACATCCCGCACCGGGGAGATCTCGGAGCCGAAGGGAAAGAGCCATTCTTCTGATAGACCCAATGGTGGACAGCGCGCTCGTCTGAAAGAAATTGCGGATTCCACGCTGGAGGTCATTGAGAGGGGTTCCCTATCTTTCGATGGGACCTTGCTTGACTTAGATGCTAAGATCAGGTTTTCCAACCATAACACTCGATACTATCCCCCAGACGCCTCTTCTCTGTCGTCCTGGGCATCTAACGCACCAACTGCGAAACCTAATCGTCGCTCGGGACCGGAGATCTCTATCTTGGAGGTATCAACACTGGACGGTACTCGTCTGCTTCACGATTCCCTGTCGTCACGCTCTGCATCGCACGGTAGGATTGCACTGCTTAATTTCGCGTCAGCAACTCGCCCCGGAGGGGGGTTTCTTGATGGTGCTCAGGCACAGGAGGAGTCAATAGCAAGGTCCTCTACGCTATACCCATCCCTTATGACTGAAACAGCACAGCGATTCTATAAACTGCACGGGAAGGATCGCAACGGCGGTTTCTATCATCATGCCATGATATATTCTCCCGCTGTCGTCATCCTCCGAACCGATGCAGGGGACTGGTCGTCCCCTTTCGAAGTCGATGTCCTCACAAGTGCTGCTGTCAACGCTGGGGACGTACGGAATAAGAACGCGAAGAGAGAAGATCCAGTCGATGATCAGAGATTGGAAAAGCAGATAGTGGCCGTTATGCGGGAACGAATGGCAAGGATATTGTTTCTGTTTGAACAACAGGGCGCTACAAACATCGTGCTCGGGAGTTTTGGAACGGGTGTCTTCAAGAACGACGTAGAAGTGGTTAGTAGGATTTGGGCAGAGCTACTAACTGGCTCGGAGGCACGGTACAAGAACACGTTTGATCGTGTTGTGTTTGCGATCGTAGGAAACAAGACGTACTCGACATTTAAGAGCGTATTCGAGGGTCTCAGCGATATTAGTAGGAATGATAGTATGCGTTGACCAACGATTCGCCTAATTGTTATGTGCACGGTAGATTGAGCCTTCAAGTGTTTAGGTGTAGCTGTGGGGACCTTGCTTGACATTACCTTCAGTTGCGTTTAATTAGGCGTTCCCCGGCACAGCTACAGAATATGCGTGAGAGTGCGACCTCTTCGTTTTCACCTGCTCCAGACAACTTGGACTGCTCAAAGTTCTGTTTCGCTCCACCTTCCACACCCTCTCTCAGGCCTGGGCGGAGCTTATGCTCAGCAATCATTCACTCGCTCGACGCGTATGCATGTGACGTTCGACACCGCACATGCGAAGCTATTCGACCTGTTTGGCGGCCAATCCTCCTACAGCTCCTCGGATCAGGGCGCCGCTTCGGGCCGGTGGCGCTCCCTCACCACACCGCAAGTATCTACTGAGTTATACACTCATATACGTTTATATTGTCTCCCTCACACAGCTTCTACTAAGCCACGAAGCCCTTTCGAAAGGCATTGAAATCACACTAGCTCTACTAGAAACATTTTTCAATGTCCGGTGCGACCTCAGCTCGGACTTTGATGATTCTGATGGAAGCTTGCACCAAGGCTCGGTTGCTCCACACCTATATGGGCGGGATCGGTACAAGTTTGTCCACCCCTTTTCATTGATGAGATGCCCAGGAGCAACCCTACCGTAGTAGCTCTCCCCTGTTACAGGGGCCGTGGTATGTCTGGCTCCAAATGGTTGACCTTCAGTTCTTATATTCTAGGATGACAGATCAGAATGCGGATGGACAGGCTGCGGATAGGCTCCTGCT
>JADGIP010000808.1:0-11253 GCA_016618355.2 Astraeus odoratus | reverse complement strand
TTAATTGTCTGGGAGAATGACGACATGATCAACGACAAAGTCCGCGACTCGGAGACTGTGCACGTCTGAGGCCGCTGGTGATATAGTGACATGACAATGCGGGTTCGGCGGGTGGCAGTGAGACATGTTCGATTTCTGGAGGGTCGAGGACTGCGGTCATTGTAACGGTCAGGCGGGTTTGCAACGAAGAAGCATTAAGGCTGTCTCTGCATCAACAAGGGGGGACGGAATCAGGATGTAAGCATCCCTGCCAATGCTAGCGGAAGGCAACGCCAATTTCTTTCCCTCTATAACAGAGATACTGAGTATGGGAGCTGGTTGACTTACATTAATACAATTCGGGCAAGCCAAGTCCCGCCACACACACATCCCATCGGAGTGGTTGCTGCGAAGTCACCTAGTAGTCCATTATTCCTCTCGGATACGACACTACGGGTCGTCACGTCAAAGAGCAAGCACGTGCAGCCGGCGAAAGAAAGGATGCCAGTAGACTGCGAGTAAGCCAACAATATAACGCCAGCCTACTTTTCAGGACGCATGTTATGCAACATCTATAGTTAAGATCGGTAGCGTTCTGCTATTGGACAAAATCCTTTATATCGAAGTGGATCGGAAGCTTGGAAGAATGCAATGTTTCTGTCTGGGATGTCTGGCTGCGTAGAGAATAATGAGTGGCTGGCAGGGCATGCATATTGAACAATACCTTCAACCCACGAATACATCATGGGAATCATCTCCAACCAGTCTACCAGCAGCCAGTGATTTTACGTTTAGACCCTGTGATTCTCCGGTGGGCAAGCAAGGACTCATATGGCATTCTGAGTAATGTTCTAAGTTGGTTCAGATGACCAACTTCAGAGTCGTCGCACGGGGCGTTGTTGATGTCTTAAAGCCTGGAGACGTCGTCAACTCCGATGACTCCATGCCCGCCCAGTACTTCAACGCTAGCGGCAGCCAAATAGAGTCCATATATGTTCTGGCTCCCGAGTGTACGCCACCATCACATCAGCAGGTAGGGGGAAAGGTAAAGCTGCAGGAGGAAAGTATTAGTGGGGACAGAAGCGAATGGCAACTGTCCTAAGTATTAGTACTTGTGATCATGATACCAACAAATGGTGTCAGAATTGCGGCGTGTGTCGTAATTGGGTGCTTTTCGGGTACACTTCAAGTGAAACTACGTTGTGAATCGTAGATTTCTCACCTACCGCATACTTCGGAACAATATGGTCGGATTGACAAGTGATTCCTCCGCCATACATAGCCAGAACGTACTAGAAAAGCTTGCATCCGAGGCAAGTAGCTGCTGCAGCGTGGGGTGGGTAAGTATACATGATGCATGATGATTCAGAAATAGCATAGCTTTTGAAGCTATGCCCCATTGAATTAGCGAAAGCAGCCTCCGACCCGGGCCACCGGATTAGCCGAGCCTCAGAGCATAGCTGAGAGGTACATCACGAATGCTGTTGCATGTCTGCACTCTTGACATGAATAACCTACCTGGACATTCTCGCTCCTCGTGGCTTTTGCAACGCTCTCTGGGTGTATATCCAACCGCCCCAGGCGTACTGACTAGGCAACAATTTTTCTGACGATTATAGCTTTGACCACAATGTTAGTAATGACGGTTCTGGGTGGATTCAGCCACTACTTCTTGTTGACCAATATCCTTCCGTAAGTTCGTAATGGAGTTCGCTCGTCAGCTCGTCTCATATACTTCGGATTTCGCATGCTGGGAGGGGGATCTGGGGGTCGGTGTCTTAGTGGATAGTGTGGTTGCAGCGACGAACGAGACCAAAGCAGAGTCGAACAACTGCCCGAGATGACTGACATGAATTCCCCAGGCGTTGCTTTTATTGCGCGAAGCTATTACACTGTCAAGGTTAAAATCATAAGCAAAGTTGATCCAGGAAACGATTCCAGCGACAGTCCTTCGTACGAGGTCCACTTGCCGACTCTGCACCCTCGTGCATCAAATCGGCTCGTTCTTATGGGCGTCGCACTTGACACATGGAACAACTTCCTTAGTTCTAGCTGGATCTCAGATTTAAGCAACGGAAACCTTCAGCAGCTCCGTCTTACGGACGGGCTTCAGAGCAAGCGACACAATCAACGTAGTCACCCATGTCGTGATTTCCGTTTTTGCTTGATACCGTGATTGACACTTGACCTTCTGGGTAAACTGTTAACACTTTGGATTAACTATGAAAATAGGATAGTAAGCAGTAACAGGATGTGGGTAAATCAAAATTGCAGTCATAACACCGAGGAAGCGCTACAGTTTTTCATATATATGATTTTGTGCAGTCTTGGAAACTGGGTCTTATGCTGGTAGCTGCCATCCATGCATTAACCCAGCATTCCTGAAAAGCGTCAAATCTACAGAGTAAATTTCTGTCAGATCTTTTCAATTGGATTTCATTAAGCTCAAAATCATGTGTCGAATTCCGTGCTCAATTCGGATAGAATAGCCGAGGGTTTTGGCATACAAAGTCAGTGGAGACGACGGACGACTAGCCACTGTCTAGTCGGGAGTGGTATGGAAATGTTACACTGTATGGGATCATTCGGACTTTGAGATGGCTTGGGAAGGGCATAGGCATTGCACATCAGGCACGGGGGTTGGTCCTAAAGTACACAGAAAGAATCCGCATCGAATGCGTCCACGACTTACGTTACCACACCATTTGGAGCATGGTTTAGAATTCATTATGTTTGATTGCATGCTCAACTTCGGGCTTGATGCTCTTGAATAAATCCTCCGTCGTATACTTAGGGCTCCACCCCAACAGGCGGCCTCTTCTCCCGCGGCACCTCGAGTTTGTGCCAAGAAACATAAGCTAATAACAAGTGCATCCACCGCGCATGAGTCACACCGACAACAAAACGGTTAACACAAACAGGAAACCGAACTCACCCATCTATTCTCAGGCCGTTTATAGTCCTCCTCAGTAAATGTCTCTGGCTCTGGGGACTCTCCCTTTCCAAGTTCGTAAAGCGCCTGTGAAACTGCTTTGGCGACATCATACAGCTTGTATTCGCCATTTTCACCGAAGTAGAGTCCCTCGCGCCCATGTGCTGCTTTTCCAGAGAGGGCATTTTCATATACCACGATAAAAAGGTCTGCGGCTTAGGAATCCGACAAAAATAGAAGGGAAAACGTTAGTGATACGATGCAAAGAAGAGAGGACAGAATTGAAGCATACTATCGTCGATGTGTACGTTTGGCCAGATATTCTCGCCCTTGCCTACCATGCCTCCCTGGCCCCTGAGAAGTCCCGCACGGATGAGCCATGGGATCTGGATGGACCGTGGGTTCTGAATGCCCAAGTCGACGAGCTTTGTTCTCGCAAGGGCATATATTGTAGAAGGAAGAATGATAAAGCTCTTGATATAGTCTGTCAGGGATTGATTCATTTAAAGTCACCACCATGGATAGAATACGATTCATACGGTCTTTGTCAGCCTGAAGGATGGCCAGGTCGACGTTGCGATGCACTTGAGTGGGGGGAAGGGATTCCATTTGGTCCGGATTCAAGTCATCATAAACGACATCGGTGGGATACAAGCCTTTCGCATTGTCGATCAGAACGCCTTACAATACACACTTAAAATCCAGTTCAAGTAAAACGGTAATGCAGGGCACACTTACCAGTACCAGACTGGCACAAATTCCGGTATGAGACTCCACAAAAGAAGTAGATGGCATTCGACTCACAGTATGGATGAGAAGAGGTTGGGTCCCAGTTTTCTCATACCTCTTCTTGAGTCCCTTCAAGATTGCTTCAGCCGCTGGTAAATTATCCGAATCCACCTATGCACCACACAAACCTGAAGTCACGACACTGACTGGTATCGCACATCACGGTAGCACTCACGCAGGTAATCACGATGTCTGCCTTGCATGCCTCATCTTGCAATAGTTCGAGGTCATCGTACGTCCCAAGTACGGGTTTGAGGTCAAGAGACTCGAGCGCAGGGATTTTGTCTTTCTTGGAGGGGCGAATAAGCACTGAGATCTCAGTGGTCTCATACGTAGGATGCTCAATGAGACGGGAAAGTACGGTGCCTCCAACGTAACCTTTTGATTACGAGGGTGAGCGACGGCCGGACCATTGTGAGAGTGTCTTATCAGGATAGGGGTAAACTAACAAGGTATTGTTCAGCTTACCTGTCGCCCCTGTAAAAAAGATATGTTTATCGACCGGAGCCATTGCCTTCGAATTCTGTTATATTATGAGCAAGACGGTGTGTACTGTTGATAGTTGGTACGTATGAAGGGACAGATCGTACGTGTTTATATATCTCCGTGTTGATGCATTTGCTGACAGAGCACGGCCGCCAGTCCATATGTCGACATTCCGCAGCAGTGCATATAATGGCGTGCACGTCCACTGATGAATCAGATTCAATTCACCTGAAGAGTCCAATAGCGATGTGGGTTGAGCATGTTTCCTGATGTGCCTGTCTCCAAGTTGTGTTGAGTAGCCACTACCAACTCGATACTTACTACATATCTTGTCCAACGTCAATTTTGATAGGCCATAATTATTATTCGTGTTACATCCTATTTTATTTTTGATTAGTCACCATCTTGGCGGCTCGAATCAAGGCGGCTGACTACAATGTACATAGTACTGACTTACTAATAGGGACCAATTTGGTATCGCTTCGTCGAAGGCAGACCTTCAATGGCATTGTTGTGCGACCGTGATAGCCTACAGGTAAGTTCTTCACTCCAGAAATACGATCAATCGCTCGCACGTCGTCTGTATGGGGCGCAAAACCTGGTTAGTTCAGCTGCCTTGACTTCACCCTGTCCTTCCACTGTGGTGCTTGAAAACTGCTCAGTGATATCCGAATTACTTTACTTTGTGGAGCCAAGTCAAAACACGGTTTCGAGTGCTTCCACTGACCCAAATAGACAAATTGCAGTCTTCGAGAAATGGCTTATTCTACGCAATTCCGATTTTGAAGCAAGAACTATTAGTCTATGTATCCGGGATGGCGTGTATATTTAGTTTATCGTGATGAAAGGTCGGTATTAATTCTTGGACTACGCTCAGATCATCGTGCGTGCACGGCCTTTTTTTGTTGACTTCATTTTAAACTCAATATTTAGAGGGCTATCTAATCTCATAGATCGAATTTCATCAGTAATTTTCTGGAGGAGCGCGCGTCTCGCTGAATCGGGGAAATGACAGAAGGTGTTTGCGACCTGGTATATGCAAGCTTGTTCTATGTTGTATTTGTTTTATTCTCAATAGGGATCTACAAAGACGCTGAATTTCTTGCAGTTTTTTTTTTTCTTTGCTGGTGTCAGTATTTGCATACACGTGATGCAGAGGCTTATTCCAGAAGAAAAAAAAGAGGTAATAATCAACGCATACAATCAATTATCCTACCATCCCTAGCTCTACAGCCCTTCCTCAATCCTGGATTATGTGAAATGGTGGCCGACTTAACCTTCTTTATAGGGGGCATCAATGCCTCCATGCCTTAGCAGTTCCAGGTCAGAGATGCTTCACTTCAGACATATTATTATCTCTCCGTGATTTGCTGTGTCAGTAGGAAACCACGCTCATCATCTCGTCCCAGGCCTTTTCGAAGATCGCATTCCAGGAGCATTTTACAGTCTCGGTGAGTTCCTCACGGACAGTCTTTTCAGCGTCTAGAACAAAGGATAGGATATCAAAGGAAAGTATGACATCGTGTCGGAATTGTTGTTGGTAGGTTTGAATAACCCAAAAGTTGCAAATTTGAGTTGAGCTGTTTACTCGGTCCCTCGAATCAAAATAACGAAAGCCTCTATTGGCTTCATCTTTCCTGAGCGGCTTCGGAACAAGTGAAGAAACTAGTTTAGGATCGCCTCAGTCATGATTTCTATTCTCCTTTTGCGCTGTGGTTGACACTGACGTGTTGTGGGCCAACATACTACATAAGCAATTTACATCTTGAATCAGGCTACGACTACGCCATAGTACGCAGTGGCACAAATCATCGATGCGCAATAGAATTTGAGGATAAACCCACGACACCGAAGGAAGTTTGGACGAGCAAAATTTTGTGTAATCTCGGGATAATTGAATTGAACTTCGTGCTAGTGCTCCCGATTCGTGCATGTCTTTAAAAAACTGCCGCAGCTGTGACTCTGCCTTCAATCCGGCAAAGCATTGAACCCGAACACGTTTCCTTAGGAGTTATAATAGTTGCCGTATCCCTGACCAGTCCTTTCAATTAGCGGTCCCTGTCGATCATTGGCCGGAAGGTGAGATGTCAAATTGCATGCTTAATATGGGTTTGTTAAGGATTCTAGCGTGCACAACCGCAATGAAATTTGGACACCACTTCATGATGGATGACTGGGCATTTAAAAGATCTAGAATGTGGGGACACAGCAATGTTTCAACTGATTCAATACATGGCAATGCAATGCTGGATGGTAGTTGTACATGGATTCGTCGTTTTGTTTAGAAGTGTTCCATAACATTTCTCGGCTTCAGAGGTAACTGCATGAGAGATGTTTTATCACGCACTAGAGTTGGTCCAGGAAATACACCAGAAGGTTGCATTGGTACTTTTATCAAAGCTTCAAATCCGTCATAAACTACGTTACCGTACCATTTGAAGACTAATTCAGAACCTCTCATGCTTGATCATATACTCAACTTCTGGCTTGATGCTCTTAAATAAATCCTCTGTCGTGTACTTGGGATTCCACCCCAACAAGCGGCCTCTTTTTCCCCGGAATCTCGAGTTCGTGCCAGGGAAATCGAGCTGATGAAACGTGCATTAGTCACGCATCATGCGTTCGCGTCGAACACCAATAGTAACGCGCTTAATACAAACAGGAAATCGAACTTACCCCTTTGATCTCAGGTCGTTTGTAGTCTTCCTCGGTAAAGGACTCGGGTTCGGGGGATTTCCCCTTCCCCAACTGATATAATATCTGTGAAATTGCTTTCGCGACGTCATACAGTTTGTGTTCGCCATTTTCACCGAAGTAGAGTCCCTCGCGTCCGTGTGCTGCTTTTCCAGAGAGAGCGTTTTCATATACCACGATAAAGAGGTCAGCCACTAAGTAATCCAAAAGGAAACAAAGTTAGTGGATAGTACGAAAAGTCGAAAGAAAACTGAGACATACTGTCGTCGATGTGTACGTTCGGCCAGATATTCTCGCCCTTGCCTACCATGCCTCCTTGGCCTTTGATAAGTCCCGCACGAATGAGCTGCGGGATCTGGATAGACCGTGGATTCTGAATGCCCAAGTCGACCAATTTTGTCTTCGAATGGGCATATATTGTACAAGGGTGGACGATAAAGCTCTTGATATAGTCTGTTGGAAATATTTTATTTTAAACCACCAACACAAAACGGATAGGATGCGTACTCACTGTCTTTATCAGCCTGAAGGATGGTCAAATCAACGTCCCGGTGAGGTTGTGTCGGAGCAAGGGATTCGATTTGGTCCAGATTCAAATCATCGTAAATGATGTCGGTGGGATACATGCCTCTTGCGTCGTCAACCAAAATGCCTTAGAGTACCCTTACAGCCCAACTGGAGCAAAACGGTAACGTAATGGACACCTACCAGCACCGGACTACATAGCACGATGAACAAGTCCCTGCGTGAGCCTTTACGAGAATTCTATCTAGAGGCATTCGACTCACAGTATGGATGAGAAGAGGTTGGGTTCCAGTATTCTCGTGCCTCTTTCTCATTCCTCTCAAGATTGCCTCGGCCGCCGGTAAATTATCCGCATCCGCCTATGCACCGCACAAGTCCCGGAGTCATGACACTGGTTGGTATCAGACACCACTGTGATACTCACGCAAGCAATTACAATATCCGCCTTCGATGCCTCATCTTTCAATAGTTCGAGATCGTCGTACGTTCCAAGTACGGGTTTGAGGCCAAGGGATTCGAGCACAGGGATCTTGTCTTTCTTCGAAGGGCGAATAAGCACCGAGATCTCAGTGGTCTCATACGTGGGATGTTCGATGAGACGGGAAAGGACAGTGCCTCCAATGTAGCCTTTCGATTACGAGCGTGAGCGATGCCGGACCATGTCACGCGCTCTTATCAGGATAGGGCAAGTTAGCGTAGTATTGTTTAGCTTACCTGTCGCACCCGTAAGGAAGGTATGCTTATCGACTGGAGCCATAGACCTTGGACGCTTTTAGCGTATTATAAGAAAAAGACGATGCGCAGCTGTCGTTGGTTGTTACGTTGCAGAAACCTGGAGGTGTTCCATCCACATTGCGTTTATACATCCGTCCCCTCATATGCTGACAGAGCAAGGCGATTCGCTATGGTGCCACATTGCACCCATCCTGGCCTATCGCATCCTCTGCGTGCTATTAGAAGGCTTCGTCGCTGCTTGATCAGGCCTGTATTACAAACCATCTAGCGAAATCCAGTCAATTGTCGTTCGGCGGTTGATGTCCAGTCTTTCCCTCCGTTCAAAGGTGCAATATGAAGCTGTATTGTCTGAAATGGAGACCGAAGAGCCGGGGGATAACGTCGGATTCTTGAAGGGAGCGGTAAGCAATTCAGTCAAGCAATGGAAACAAAAGGTCGAAGAGCTGGTAGTCTCCGCGAAAATGCGACAGCACCAGGGTACTTGACCAAACAACATCTTAGTAAGCACCCTCCACAGTACTATCACCCTTCACGGAGTTAGTGCTGGAATATAAACAGCCCTTGCTCAGCAGTGCGTTGCTTATATAAGTGAAGATCGTCGCTAGTGCCTTCGGACACTGCTCAGTGAATGAATGGAATATTCTAAGTTCTGTTTGTTTTCATGTTTCAGTCTAAATGAACTCGTGTACTGTTGTTTCCACTTGTCCATCTTACTACAGTATATATTCCATGATTTCAGGTATAGCTAGATCTGGCCTGGGGAGGTCATAAGCAGTATAGTTAATCGGGCACAAGGGTCAGTCCTGAAAGTGCACGAAAAGGTGGCATTGGTCCTGCACCAAGCAAGTATGACTGCGCATTTCACTACCACACCATGACATTCAGAATCCATCGTGCTGGATCACATACTCAACTTCGGGCTTGATGCTCTTGAGCAAATCCTCCGTCGTATACTTGGGGTCCCACCCCAATAAGCGGCCTCTCCTCCCACGGCACCTCGAGTTCGTGCCAGGGAAATAGATCTAATAAAACGTGCAACCGCACATCATGCATTCGTGTTCAGTGCCAACTGTAATGTGCTTAACGCAAACAGGAGATCGGACTCACCCCACTGATCTCAGGTCGTTCATAGTCCTCCTCGGTGAAGGACTCGGGTTCGGGGGACCTTCCCCTCCCCAGCTCAAATAGTGTCTGTGAAATGGCTTTCGCAACATCATATAATTTGTGTTCCCCATTTTCACCGAAGTAGAGTCCCTCGCGTCCGTGTGCCGCTTTCTCAGAAAGGGCATTTTCGTATACCACGATGAAAAGGTCAGCAACTAAGTAATCCCGCGAATAGTGAACGACCATTAGTGGTACGGTACGAGGAGAAGAGAAATTTGAAGCATACTGTCATCGATATGTACGTTTGTCCAGATATTCTCGCCCTTGCCTACCATGCCCCCTTGCCCCTTGACAAGTCCGGCGCGGATGAACTGCGGGATCTGGATGGACCGTGGGTTCTGAATGCCCAAGTCGACTAGTTTTGTCTTTGCATGGCCATATATTGTGGAAGGAAGAATGATGAAGCTCTTAATATAGCCTGTCGGAAATAATTTATTAAAACCAACAAGACAGATCAAGTCCTAATGATCCGTACAGTCATCATCAGCCCGAAGGACGACTAAATCAACGCCCCGATGTGGTTGGGTAGGGGGAATGGTTTCGATCTGGTCCGGATTTAAATCATCATAAATAACATCTGTGGCATACAAGCCCTTTGCGTCGTCAATCAGAATGCCTTAGAATATAATCTTATAAGCTAACGGAAGAAAACTGGTAACGCAAGGGACACACCTGAACCGGACTAACAGGATCAACAAGTTTCTGTGTGAGATTTCACGAGAGGTCTGGAAGGTATTCCACTCACAGTATGAATGAGAAGAGGTTGGGTCCCTGTTGTCTCATACCTCTTCCTTAGTCCCTTCAAGATCGCCTCGGTCGCTGGTAAATTATCCGCATCCGCCTATGCATCGCGCAAGTCATGGAGTAATGATGCTGACCGCTATCACCACACTGTGATACTCACACATGCAATCACAATGTCTGATTTTGATGCCTGGTTTTCTAACAATTCGAGATCGTCGTACGTCCCAAAGACGGGTTTGAGGCCAAGAGACTCAAGCACTGTGATTTTGTCCTTCTTGGAAGGACGGATGAGCACTGAGATCTCCGTGGTCTCGTACGTAGGGTGTTCAATGAGGCGGGACAGCACGGTGCCTCCAACGTAGCCTTCATGTGAACCAGTTGTCAGGATAGGGGTAAAGTATAAGGCATTGTTCACCTTACCTGTCGCACCTGTGAAAAAGATATGTTTGTTTACTGGAGCCATTTACCATGAATGCTCTTATCGTATTATGAGAGTGTGGATGTGCAGCTATCGCTGGTGAGTACCTTGCAAACGGATCCCATCCGGACAACGTTTAAATATCCATCTTCTTGCACATGCTGACAGAGCAGGTCGAGTGCCGTATTCCACCCCTCACGACATATTGCATCCTTTGGAAGGTACATGAGTAATTCGAAGGTTTCATGACTGATTGATCAGGCTTATGTGACAAACCATCAAGCGGAATCCGGTCAACTGTGATGCTGCCGCCGTTTCGTTAATTTGTTCCCCCTGTTAAAGGTGTATTGTACGCAATTAACAGAATGTAGACCGTGGAGCCAGAGAAGGAAGACGACGGTAAAAGGTAGGGTAAAAGGCGTCAACGAATTAATGCTGTTGTTCAACATCTCCGCCCCTGTCTGTCTTACACCGTGTGTGCCCGATCACGTCTGACTCGACCTCCGTCATTAATAAGTACGTAGTGTAGCTGGTTCACTTGACATGTAAATTGGTACCGGACTTACAAATGACCTATGATAGTTATATTACTTCTGGACTTGTTTTCACCCCTATATGCCATAGATAGGTGTCCTTGTCTTCATTCAGGCAGTAGGTGTGATACTTTTTCATTGCTACACTCACTGTACTAGCCAAGCTGAGCACAACTGCCCTTCATTTTTACCAAGAAGTTGCCTTCAGGTGCACATTCATCATCACACTAAAATTACAGGGGGTAACCAAACAA
>JADGIP010000807.1:0-11259 GCA_016618355.2 Astraeus odoratus | reverse complement strand
TGCGACACAACCTCTTCTGGCAAATCGATCCCGTTGGTATACTCTATCAGTGCAAACAAAGGCACGCATACGCCAGTATCCCGCCTATAAGCGAGGTATGATTCGAGATCAGCAATGCGCCCCTTGTCACGATATTCTGCCTCCCGCTCAGAGGCAATAAAGAATAGCTCCATTCCATCGACGAATCTCTTCGTGCATCCAGGCCCGGCTGTTTTAAGGAAGCGGCCAAAGAAACTAAATTTTGTCCTCGGCATGTTGCTAACAAGGAATGTAGAAACCACTTACGATTTAATCATTAGCGCAGATGGTTCCTCAGTAACGAAATCCGGGTCACGGAAAGCATGCATGCAGCATTCCCGCAAATCCCGTGCGGCTTCCTGGTGGTAATAGTCCAGCCAGTCGTCCATTAGGACAACCCAACCCATATAATCAGCGAAGACGCGGAAGCGATCCACGTCCGCATCAGGATGGTACCCTGCAACGAGCGCCGTTAACTTGGCAGCTTTAAATCTTGATATCCATGCTTCGTCGAGGTTGCCCAAATCTGCGAGCCACTTCTCTGACGCACGAGACACCTCCTCCAGCTTGGGATGCATTTGGAATGGATAGTGGCAGATGGAATGCAGATCTGGCAGTATGAAAGTGGCAGGTCTATCAGCGCAGCTGGATTCCATGTGGGATATGTCGATGTTAATGAAATGAGGTGTTCTTAGAGGATGGAACCAGAAGAATTAAGAGTAGTGAGCTACCTCCCTCGATGAGAAGGTGTGTCCTTTTATTCTTTCCAGAGAACAGGGATGGGTCCCAGAGGGTACTCGCTACCTGTGCTACATACCGGACCACCTTGGTGCACTGACCTTCGCCTGCCGGTAAATCGTATTCCACAAGACGCTATTCTGATTCATATCCATGATGTCACGAGAATCATAAAATCCAGCCGGAGACGATAGAAAGAACGGAATGCTGTGGTGCACTGCTGACATATCTGCAGCCAATGAACCCTGGTGAGAGTAATGGACGTACTTTGGGGGTCAACACACTCCGGCAACTCCTAGTGTTGTGATGATGGAGGCATTTCGGTCTATCTGTGTTCCCGGTTACCGAACAGCGTTCGGCCATAAGTCCCGGCTCAAAGCAGACAGTCAAGAGCCGAGTCACTGATGTGGTAGCATACACCAATCCATGGTCATGAGACTCCGGCACTGTGACCACACCCTCCGGGAACGGAGAAGTAAGCGTTAGAGGAACTCGCTGCTTGGTAGATCATATTGCCTCGGCGAACGGGCGGCCAAAACCATGCTTCATGCTTACCTTATCCAACACAAGGTCCGCGGATGTTGATGCATAGCCATCAAGCGTAACGTTGACGCCAATAAATATGCTGATAAAGCGGTCCGTTTCTCTGCCTTGCAAATGGCGCTTATGGGTTACGATCACTGACAGTGCATTTGATACATGCGCATTCTTAGTAGTAGTAAAAGTGACTTGCCATTGGCCACTTCTTTCCGCGTAGGATGGCAGACACATGCTAATCTTGAGGTTTCAGACAACAGATATACAGCCTAGCCCGTATCCAGACACGAGGAATGATTCCATGGTGCCGGAGCATTAGCAGCATCCATGATCGCGTTTAATCTAGTTCAGAAAACAAGGCGAAGATCCCCGAATACATCATGTGCAGTTCTGCCTCGGCATGTGTATTGTGTCATTAGCGCTAAAAGGCGTTCTGCAGCAGCAATGCAGAGCTCGACCGTACGACAGCACAAATATTACTGATAAAGTTCAAACAACAAAGTCACCACATAAGATGACTGAGGAAGAAACCTAGATACGTACATCTGGCATACACATATGCTTGGGCCTCGGGTCCTACATTGCCATTTATCCGAACCTGTGTACAAGCATCAGGGTACACTCACATCTAGATAATGAAACAAATAATTAAGGAGGCTTTTCGTAGTATAGTCCAATTAACCGCTGACATTGACGTCGGGACAACTACGTCATAGATCGATGTCTACAGATATAGTCGGTCGCCGCACGCTCTTTTTACCCTCGTCTTTGATAGCGGAGTCATGAGGAAGAGGAACGAAATAGATCGAAGTTGACGCATGGCACGGTGTCGGGTACGATGTTCTCATTCCAATACGAGCGTTAAACTAAGAGATGAGGGCACTACATGGACAAGAATTCAGAGATACTTTCTATGATCGGCTATCATTGGGATGGTAAACGATACATAGCGCCATTCCAACTGCTAGCTTCCTGTTCCTATATCATTATGTTTCGTCGATCGCAATATCTCGTTCCTCTTTCAGAGGCGCATGATCAACTGTTTGATACCAGACATCCAGAGAGCAATATCGTCCGTTTGCGAGCCTCTCGTCAACAGGTCAACATGGATAGACAGCGCGTCTTCTCGGTCGTGTGCATCCATTGCTAGAAACGAAGATGAGCGCTATGCATACATTCCGAGTTGCCACAGATGCAGGCTAACCTCTGGTCAACTCGAGTAATTGATCCACTACAGGTTTCGAAAGCGTTTCGCAGTTCAGTGCGTCAAAGAGGGCATTGATACGCCTCTCAAGATCATCGACCATACGTTTCTGTTGGGGCTACAATCCTGCATGAGCACGCAAGTAACATAACAAGAAAGGATAGTCAATACGAACAGGAGTCGCCTGCTTCAGTCGCAAAATGTGTTGCGAGAGGATGTTATAGATTGGAAGTGCAGACTCAGGGATATGGCTCCGATCTCCTCGTGCTACGGAAATGTGCCAGTCAGCATAGAACCTGTAATACTCAGATTTTTACTTACGGTACTTGGGTTGAGGGGGACCGCGCGGGGGCGGCGCAGCGCGTGTGGGCGGGGGTGCTGCACTAGGGCCAGTACTAGGGAGCCCGTGTCCAGGAGGTGGTACACCGCCTGTCGGCTGCTGAGCCGGTGGTGGACCACGTATTTGTTGCCCTTGAGCCATTTGATGAGTATATGGTGCAGGTGCAGGTGTAGGCCCAGTTTGCACTTGCGCGATGGGAGGTGCATATTGTGCCTGCGGTGGCGGCGGAGCATAGGGCCCAGGTTGAGGAGGTCCAGTAGGCGCTGCCTGGATAGGAGGTGGGGGAGCGTAAGGTCCAGGCGGAGGGGGCAGCGTAGCATGACTGGGAGGAGGCGTAGCACGGACGTACGGACCAGGTGGTGGTGGTACAGCACCCCGAGGAGGACCGGGTGGAGGAGTCGCACGCGCATAGGGTCCACTGGGTTGTCCAAGCGGAGTAGGCGCCATTTGGGGCGACGTGAACTGACTTCCACCTGCTGCCGGTGGCTGGTGTACTTGTGCAGGCGACGCCATCCTCATGGGCGGCGGCCCAACGGGCTGCCGGGTCTGGGGTGGGGGGGCCCGCGCTTGCGGTGGTAGAGGCGGGCGGCTCTGTACGCTAGCTGGTCGAGGTGGTGGGACTGTCATCGCAGCCTGCGCCTGGGCAGAGAAGGGGGAACTAGGTTGAGGCGGTGATTGTGTTGCATTGGGGAAAGGCGACACAATCGCGGCAGGCTTGGAGATACTCGATGTGTTGGGGGTACGACGGTCCATCTTGACGGTCGGAGCATCATTCCAACCCCCATTTTGGGTACGAGGCGGGGGCACAGAAGAAACCGGTGGGCGATTCGGAGGCGGGGCAACCGGCTGACTGAGAGCTGGTCTAACAAGTGGCTGAGAGGGTGCATACTGGCTTCTGTATGGATCTGGCTGGTGTGAGGGTTGCGCAGGTTGATATGAAGGCTGGTGTGGCAAATACTGACTACCTTGCATTGGCACCTGCGTTGGCACAGCAGCAATTGCAGGAGTGTAGGACGTAGTCACTGACGTATGGGGCGTAGCGAGCGGTGTCTTCTGGGTAGCAGCAGAACGAGGCGCGGAAGTTTCTCCAGCCGCAACAAGTAACCTCTCCCTCACAGCGGCAAAGTCCAGGGTAGACCCTGAGTAGCCGGAAGGGATCAGTTTCAAGTACTGGACCGCTTCCTTGAGGAGTCCTTGCGAGGCAAGCATCTCAGCATACTCAAAGTACCTGTCATACAATGAGGCCAGCTTGTACGTTTTGGCAGTACTTTCCTCCGAAGTAGGCACGGATAAATCTGCATCGCTGTACTTGACAGCACGACGGAAGACTGTCACTTTCTCGATGAAGGTCTGCAAGGCGTGAGCATGAGCACCATATCTGGAGTCACCAAGGCGATCCTGCTCTTCAACCTGGTACGCCTCCTCTTCAGCCATCTCTTCGATCCAAACATGGGCTAACTTCTCCAGGCGACCAGCAGCGAGGTACGTCAATGTAGCGATCCTCCTCATCTCTAATGCGTTCTCTACATCAGCCATCGAGACATCTTCATCCGCCTGAGCACGTAACACGCCAGCCTGGAATTCAAGCCTGGCACCGAGCTGCTCCGCAAGTCCACTAAATTCGTCCGTGCTCGCAAACGTACACAGAACGACGAATATTTCGGCCCACTCTGCCAGGTCCGCGTTCTGCACAACGTCTGCAAGATCATTGGTCACAATGCTCTGGTATAGGCGGAGGTACGGGTGCTCGATGGTACGGCGAGCGAAATAAGCCTTTTGGGTACGCTGCAGCAGATCCTGACCGCCCTTGATTGCAAGCAAAAGTGCGTCCGCGTAACGTTCAGTCGACAAACAGAGCTCTACAGCACTCTCGAAGTCACCAAGCACCAAAGCCTTGGTGACCAGCTTGTCCGTTTCACTCTCATCGACGGGGAAGATCCGGAACGTATTGCCACGTACACTGAGAGATTCAGACGCACTTATGACACTAGACGGTCCAGACCCAATAGTGGCTGCGACGCTCGAATCCGCACCATAATGAGTACGCGGGATGGAGAGGGGACCGTCTTGCGAGTCACCGTGATGGGGAGCGGCCATAGTACTGAAGAAATCAGCCCCATTGTCCACATGCGGGGTCCCAACAGGATCATCACCAAACAAACTGGTCGCAGACGTAGTCGTCGACTCGCCATCTGGAGGAAGTACGTCCAAAGTGCTCACTTCCGACGACGTTTTCTCCTCCGCATCCTGCTCACCATCCAATTCCTGCGTGGGCTCCGGTTCTGCGAATGTGACGACAGGTTCATGCGCACGCTGCTCTGAGCACTCATCCTCGGGCTGTTCTTCTTGTTGCTGCCGAGCTTCTTTCAGTCGCGCAACGGCCCCTGCAACACGCTCTTTCACCTCTTCTTTTGAATAGCCCAGTAGCGACACAAGCTCTCCCCGCGAATCGGCACAGAACAGATTCAGCAGCGCCTTCCACGTCGCTGCAGCACGAGTGTCACTTTCCTGCTGCGCACTCATTTCACCCTCTGCTGTCTTCTGAGCGAAGGCCTCCAGCGCGTCCTTTTCCACCGCCTCACGCAGGCTTTCAACGCGCTCTACGACGCCCCTCTCTGTGCTGACTGTGCGAAGATGTACAACGCTGCTCTGTGTTCGCCCCTGTGCATTTAGCAGGTTGCTCACAGTGACAAGCTGCCCGCCGAAGCCAAACGAAGCAGACGCAGGTCGACGAAGCCATTTCGGAGGTTGCTTAAGGCTCAGACCATTGTTGGAATCGGGCCGTAAGATCGCATGGTCGTCGAAGAAAGCGGCGCCAGAGGCCTTGGGAGTAGGTGGAATTGACGACGTTGTGTCGGTAGATTGGATGGAGTGGATGCCAATCGCTCCGGAGAAGGAGGCTGCTGCAAGTAGGTCGGGATTGCGAGGGCACCATTCAATTTGGAACGTCCAGTTGTCCGATGCAGGAAGCTGTGTGGCGAGAGTGGCGATGGCAAGCAGAGCGGAACAGTATGGATGACCACGGGAAAGTGGAGATCAGTCAGAAGCTAGTCAGGAACTATCCAGGGTAGGACATTGGCACTCACCTCGCCAATGATCTCTGACGTCTGCGGGTTCCAACAAATCGCACGGTTATCCTTACCAGAAGAGAGCAACAAGTCGGGGTCTTGTTTGCACCAAGAAAGAGAAAGAACACCCTTCTCGTGTCCTGTGAGAATCTTCACGAGAAAGTGTAAACGAAATGAACGGAAAAGACACGAATAATTGAATAACCTTTTCCGGTGCTCGGGCATTTCGAAGATCCCAGAGCATAATGATAGGAGAAGCATCTTCCTCCGACGCCGTAGCCAGTCGTGTCGCCTGTTACATTAGTTATCAACCATCATTAACTAACAGTTTGACACTAATTAAAGAACCCACGTTCTCTGGATGCCATGCGATCGTACTCACGCCTCCGTCTCCGGAATCCCTGCCAAGAGTACTACCCACACCACCATAGGAGAAGGCAGCTATTTCGCGTTGCTGACGAAGGTCCCACACGACGGTGTACCCAGTGTTGCTAGCGGTAGCAAGGACACGGTCAACATGGTGGTTCCACGCAACAGCAGTAACCTTATGGAGCTTGGTATTCCGAGATCCCGTGATAGGAGAGCGTAGTACAGAAAGATCATTAAGATCCCACACGTAAATCTATGGACGACGTCAAATTAGAACTGCGTATTGCACAATACACGTACCTCGCCAGTTGCACTACAGCTAGACAGCACGCGGGACACGACAGGACTGAAATCAAGACAAAGAACGCTGCTAGTGTGGCTTTGATTGCGATGGATGAGCGCTTCGGAAGCACTAAAGAGACGAATGAGTGAATCGAAGCAAGTCGACGTCAAATAGGTCCCTACTCCGAATATTCGACAATTTTTGCAGGGTCCCAGAAGACTAGTTCTCCGTTGTCCATACCAGCTGCAATGACGCCATGCGACCTATCCGACTGCGCCTGGCTCCACGCAATACGATTGAACCTTACGAATAGATATCAATGACGTCGAAATAACTACAGTGAACCGCGCCTCGTACTTCGATGTTTCTTTTATAGCGCCTTGCGCATTTGCATCGGTGTCAAGTCCGAGCCGGCCTTCGTGTTTGCTCATAAAGTCGGGCTGCCATATCTCGAGTTGGGATTCACTCGAGAAGGACCCATCGACAGAGGCAGACGCAGTGCCAGTCGCGATGACAGGTAGGGGTGACGTTGGAGACCAAGAAAAGGTCGCTGTCCTGTGGATTTCTTTGAGCTTCATCGTATTGGTTGACTGCACCGGGGTTTGGACCTGTCCGACTTTATGAACTTGTCTGACTTAACGAAAAGGTGGACGTGTCTTGTTTGCTTACATAATTTTCCCATGTCGCAAACAGTGAGATAGGGGCTAATTGACACGTACCCCTCACGCACGGAGCGCCATCGTGCTGGACGACAACTAACATCAATGGAGGGCAAGTCAAACAATGACTGGAGCCTCGTGGACGGGAGTTGCAATAGTAAGAGGAGGTATACTCAGCGGATATGATGTCTAGTCGTGATGGACCTGTGCATGCCAGTGTTCAAACTGTCGACACGATCTGGAGGCTTGGTAGTCGGCTGTCGATCACTTTACCGCTCAGACGTGAGGATGCCAAACAAACTCCTCGCTTAGATGCCGATGGTCTAATGATTATGATGATGTTTAGGCTTTGGAAAAAGATTATGCGCCGGTCAGCAATGTGGTAGTCACAACGCATGCAGAGACTAACGAAATCCAATACAGGACTTATACCACATTCAGACCACCTCGCACCACTAGTAATACTGGGTGTAACGCCCAGTGTTTACCTGATCGTCCAGCATGTCTTGAGGCGTCTAGTCTATCTGCGATCACCAGGAGATAGGTGGTTGCACTACCCAAGGTAGACGGCTACCAACCAGGGTATCATGACAGTAGGCCACTTGTACTGTTTTCTATCTGTCATGTACATTATTCTTACATTGGGAGTTATTAGGGTGTTATACAGTTTGATACCACATTTATGGAGGCACGTATTGCCGAACGAAGGATTCGGATGCCTTGCTTAATGGTGAGACTACATATCCTGTACGTGATTACCATGATGATGATTAAATCGTACATCTACAAATACCCGCGTCAAGGGTGACTCGGAGGTTTTTATGGAACAGAAATATATAGGGATGCCCAGACGTCTTCGATCTGAAGTGGACTATTATGCGCAGTTGTCGACGAACCGGTCACTTGCTACGATCACGACAACAGAAGGTGATAGTGGTGCGTAGACAACGGGTTTTTAGTGCACAATGCTCCTTTTAACGGTCACGATCACAATGTCCATTTGTTACTATTGGTGTCACTTTGTTGTGATGACCTGGCCATTGCCCTCGCTTATTCGGCGGTCATGCATGGGAGCCATTTATCATATCTTACAACTGCCGCTTCCTCTTTTTTTATTTAGGCATCGGCTTCACGCACACTCACTGCATGCCATCATTTGCGTTTGTCTAGTCGAGGTCCGTCTTCCTACACCTTTCTACTGGGTATTCCTTTCTCGTCACCTTCGTGCATGATTCTACGAAACCTATCCACCAGCTTTGACAGTATATCTTGAATAATATTTAGGGTTTTCTGTAACTGCAATGTGCGAGGCACGGTGATCAACTCTGTGCCTGTCACATTTTTTGCTAGGATGACTTGTATTTAGATCGACAAGGTGACAGCCTTCGTGTGCAAGGCTGTTCCAGTGTGATCCGCGTGGTACTATCAAGGTGAATTTGCCGTGTCAATATCCATGGCGACTCACGAAGTAACGCTTGCAGTCCTTCTGGCACTTCATCCGGCGTCGCTGGTACGTTCTATTTGCATCTTCTCTCATGAAAGTTAGTCTGGTGCCAGTGCAAGTTGGAGGATGCTAAAAGGTTTTTATAGGTACTAATGGACCCATATGTGCACTCAAGATGATGCAACCTCAATAGGTCTAGCGTCAGTCCAAAGGTCATGACGTACCGCTGTCTCGTCTCGCCTCCATCAATCAGACCAGGAGGATCCTAGTACAGCCTCGTTGCCAAGACTCCGGCCGTCAAAGGGTACTGTGCATACTGCGATGTCCACTACCCTGTTGGTCTGCCTCAGCCTTGCTCGTACCCATTCGGATACTGTCATTTCGCTTTCCTCGTCTATTCCTTCCAATGCTATCCTATCTATTGCCTTCAACTTCTCTCTCAAGTTGTATCGTTAATCATGCGTTCTTTGAGTATCGTCACAGCTGTCCTCACTTCTGTCCTCCTAACCCCAACTGCCACTGCTTACTCGAAGCACTCCGTCACTTACCTGTCGTGAAATGGTCCTGCTGCCAAGGCGTTGAACGACAAGTATCTTACGTTGACTGCCAGTTCGTCCTGCAGCGGTAATAACATTGATTGCATCAGTGGCCAGGTTTCCAGCTGCTGGGATGGTTCTTACAGCATGTACAACTGTCCCGATGACTGGACCTGTTCTGCCATCCTAGTGAGTGGTTTCTGACACCACCATCACTGTGACATGCAATTCCCTTGACAACATAACATGGCGTTTCTCCATGACTAGCATTAGTGAAACTAAATGGTCAGTTCCCTTTCCGTCGGGGACGCTGGTAGTCTGCCTACCTGCAGAAAAGCGGGCCTGCCGCCAAAGCATTGAACGATAAGTACCTCACCCGGACTGCCAGTTTGCTTTGCAGCGACGAAGATATAGTTTGCATTAATAGTCAATTTGTCAACTGCCGGGATAGTTCCCACCACTTGTACAGTTTCCCAGGGGATTGAACCTTCGCCGCCACTCCTAATGAATGGCCGTCAGAAACCACTACCACTCGTGACTCCCCAGACAACATGGCATAGTGCTTCTCCGTAGCTAGCATCTCTGAAACTAAATAAATGGTCTCCCCATTTCTGTACCACCTGTGAGTGTTTTGCCCCGTTATGAACAAGTAGCGCTTCGTGATAGTATTGACAAATGGAACTATCGGACGCTATAAATTCGGCGATACAACCACTCCAAGATGTGTCAAGTGCACCTCTAAGATCCTTATCGGAAAAAATGAGCAACGAAGGGTTGGAACGTCCAATCGCTGGCCGGAACATATGGGCGAACGTAAGGCTCACAGGAAAGGATCACGCGGAATCACCTCAACGAGTGTCAGTAACTTATTGGCCGGAGGAGAAACCAAACGTTTACTCCTTCCAAGATCATGGGAATTCTGCAGCAGATTCTGAAGCACGGGCGTCACTAAATAGTTCAGCAAGGTCCAGATAATGTCGTGGGCTGCAGACGACACAATCAATAAGATTTAGCGCATACAACTAAAAGTCGTTCGGAGGTGCGATGACCCTACCATCTTTATATGAAATCCTGATGTGTGGTGTCCTGGCAGAGTCTTGCGTTTGGATTGTCGCAATATTCGACAGCCGGGAGCGAAGGAATTTATGCAGAATTCCAAGACGTTTCGGAAGAGATTTTGCTGGAGAGGGAGATGACTGACTCCATAGTCCGTCCGCCGTCACCAATGCAGGCATACGATTACAGCTACACGCTGCCGCTTAAGGCATTCCTGACCTCACGTCCAACCTCAAATGCTGGACTTTTTCTTACAGCAGTTTCTTCCACCGCAGCATATTCTACGGTCAGATCTCAAGCAACGCCCTTATGGTTACACCTCTTGGTTGTAGTATATGTCGATAAAAGTGTCAACGCTGTCCGCAGTCGTGTTTGGTTATTGCTTTGACCAAGAATGAGTTCATGTCTTTTGCGATGATGAACTTGAGTATAGGGGAGAGGAATGGGATCCGTGATGGGACTGTGCGGAGGAAGCGGACAACGTGGGTGGAGAACATGCCCAGAGAAAGAATATAAAAACGTTTCCGACCTCGGGGCCCATATGACGTCAAACACCTCCCGCAAGCTAATGAAGCTGTGGAGATTACTTATCTGGGAATAGCCGTGCTTGGCATCTGCCGATGTACGGACTGTTATGCAGAAGTTGATTAACAGGCTTGAGTGTTCGTTACGATTCTCCTTCTGATGGACCAACGGAAACTCAGTTACGATAATCAACATTCAAGGCGAATTTCACGCAGTGATCGCGGAATGTTTGTTGATCGGTTGCCTTGCTGATTTCCTCGCAAAGCTGCAGAGAGTAGTATTGAGGGTACATATAGTATTGAGAAGTCAGCCGATCCTTTCAGAAAATTCTGATAGTTCGAAAGATGAAAGGTAAGCGGTGGTGGCAAAAGACTTATGCAATAAAATTGCACTGACAAGACAAAAGTATTAAGGACCCGATTTTGGGTTGGCGTTGCGTGGTCAATACTAGATTTCAATTAACAGGTCGTCCAGGTAATAGG
>JADGIP010000806.1:0-11268 GCA_016618355.2 Astraeus odoratus | reverse complement strand
AGAACTTGAGGACATGAAGATGTTTGTGACTGGGCGTTCTGTCACTACAAAGCTGGAGAATCGGATTCATGCTATCTGGCAAGATCATGTGCTCTTTTTGCAGATGTGATAGTACCTAAAGAAAGCTTGGGGTCTAGGTATTGCATTCCAGCAAATGACTACACCCGACTTATCACTACTGCGGAGGAAAAATTCTTCAGTGAATGTGATACACGAAGAGGTAAGTTGATCATCAAGTGCGTGATTGTCTTTTAAACGGACTGGCACAGTTCCTGTGATTGTTTTGCTAACTAAGGCAGATGCGTTGAATGGTGTTGCAATTAGTGAGCTAAGAGAAGAAGGATTGAATATGAGGGAAGCACTACATGCCGCAGGAGGGATAGAACAGCAGTTACTCAGAAAATCAGAGAAAAGATTGAAAGAAAGATTAGGTGCCTGCAAATTCCCTCCAAGATCTTATTTGTCACTGGGGAGTAAGTGAATAGGAAATGATTGATAATGCATAGTGAAAACTCTTCTGCTGACAGAAATGCATGAAGAGAGTTTTGATTGTGGTGACTTGCTCACTACCACTAGCAATGCACTTGATGAAAAGACCTTGCAAATGTTACTTATATCAACACAGCAGACAAACATTTTATTGAACATCAAATGGGCTGTGAAATAGTATGTGAAATAGTGGTGACAGTCCAGACACTGATTGCTACTGCAAAATACTATTTTGCAGTGCAGTAACCCCAATAGCAATTAAAAATAATACAATGCTACAGGTCAACAATGGAAGAAGGGAAATGGGAAGGGAAGTGCTCAAATGGATGCCATATAAGGTATTGCAGGATGAATGATGTCCATCTGCTGGTGATAATCTCTGTCCCTCCCACTCTGTGGGTTTGGCTTGACAGAGGGTGAGTGATTTCATGGCAGGTGCTGCTGGATGCATTCTGATCATGTTGCTGCCACTCTGGTGGCATTGGCTTGACAGGAAGTGAGTGATATCATGGCAAGTGCTGCTGGATGTGTCCTGACTGTGTTGCATGCCATGCTGCTGGTGTTGGGTTGACAGGGAGTGAGTGAATACATGGCAGGTGACACTGAATGTGTTCTGACTGTGTTGCCTGCCACTATGGTGGTGTTGGCTTGACAGGAAGTGAGTGATTTCATTGTAGGTGCTGCTGGGTGTGTTCTGAGTGTGTGGCTTGCCACTCTGCTGGTGTTGGCTTGACAGAGAGTGAGTGATTTCATTGCAGGTGTTGCTGCATGTGTTGTGATTGTGTTTCATGCCACTCTGCTGGTGTTGGCTTGACAGGCAGTGAGTGATTTCATGCCTTGTACTGCTGGATGTGATCTAAATGTGTTGCCTGCCACTCTGCTGGTGTTGGTTTGACAGTTTGCAAGTGATTTCATGGCAGGTGCTACTGGAAGTATTCTGACTGTGTGGCCTGCCACTCTGCTGGTGTTGGCTTGACAGCGAGTGAGTGCTTTCATGGCAGGTGCTGCTGGATGTGTTCTGACTGTTTTTTCCTGCAATTCTGTTGGTGGTGGCTTGACAGGGGGTGAGTGGTTGGGTGGCAGGTGTTGGTGAATGTATTCTGACTGTGTTGCCTGCTACTTTGCTGGTGTGGGCTTCACAGTTTGTGAGTGATTTTGTTGTGAGTGGTGCTGGATGTGTGCTAACTGTGTTGGCTGCTACTCTGCTGGTGTTGGCATGACAGGCAGTGAGTGATTTCATGGCAGTTGCTGCTGGATGTATTCTGACTGTGTTGCCTGCCACTGTGCTGGTGTTGGCTTGAAAGGAAGTGGGTGATTTCATGGCAAGTGCTGCTGGATGTGTTCTGACTGCGTTGCCTACAACTCTGCTACTGTTGGCTTGACAGAGAGTGAGTGACTTCATGGCAGGTGCTGCTAGATGCGATCTGAATGTGCTGCCTGCCACTCTGCTGGTGTTGGCTTGACAGGCAGTGAGTGATTTCATGACAGGTGCTGCTGGATGTGTTCTGACCATGTTGCCTGTGACTGTGCTGGTGTTGGCCTGACAGGAAGTGAGTGATTTCATGCTAGGTGCTGCTGGATGTGTTATAACTGTGTTACCTGCTTCTCCACTGGTGTTGGCTTGACAGGCAGTGAGTGATTTCATGACCGGTGCTGCTGGATGTGTTCTGACCATGTTGCCTGCAACTGTGCTGGTGTTGGCCTGACAGGAAGTGAGTGATTTCATGGTAGGTGCTGCTGGATGCGTTCTAACTGTGTTGCCTGACACTCTGCTGGTGTTGGCTTGACAGTTGGTGAGTGATTTCATGGAAGGTGCTGGTGGATGTGTTCTGACTGTGTTGCTCCCAACTCTACTGCTATTGGCTTGTCAGTCTGTGAGTGATTTCATGGCAGGTGCTGCTGGATGTGTTTTGACTGTGTTGCATGCCACTCTGCTGGTGGTGGCTTGACAGTTTGTGAGTGATTTCATGGCAGGTGCTGCTGGATGTGTTCTGAGTGTGTTGCCTGCCATTCTGCTGGTATTGGCCTGACAGAGGGTGAGTGACTGTATGGCAGGGGCTGCTGGATATTTTCTAACTGTGTTTCTGACCATGCTGCTGGTGTTGGCTTGATAGGCAGTGAGTAATTTCATGGCAGGTGCTGCTGGATGTGTTCTGACTGTCTTGCCTGCAACTCTGCTGCTGTTGGCTTGACAGAGAGTAAGTCATTTCATGGCAGGTGCTGCTGGATGTGCTCTAACCGTACTGCCTGGCACTCTGATGCTCTTGGTTTGACAGTTGGTGAGTGATTTTGTGGCAGGTGCTGCTGGATGTGTTCTAACTGTGTTGCCTGCCCCCCTGCGGGTGTTGGCTTGACAGGGGGTGAGTGATATTGCAGCCAATGTTGCTACATTGGTTCTAACAGTGTTACATGCCACTCTGCTGGTGTGGGCTTCGCAGGAAGTGAGTGATTTCATGGTAGGTGCTTCAGGATGTGTTTTAACCATATTGCCTCCTACTCTGCTGGTGTTGGCTTGACAGTTGGTAAGTAAATTAATGGAAAGTGGTACTGGATGTGATCTAACTGTGCTGCCTGCCACTCTGCTGGTGTTGGGTTGACAGGCAGTTGGTGATTTCATGGAAGGTGCTGGTGGATTTGTTCTGACCATGTTGCCTGCAACTGTGCTGGTGTTGGCCTGACAGGAAGTGAGTTATTTCATGCCAGGTGCTGCTGGATGTGTTCTAACTGTCTTGCCTGATACTCTGCTGGTATTGGCTTGACAGGCAGTGAGTGATTTCATGGCATGTGCTACTTGATGTGTTCTGAGTGTGTTGCATGCCACTTTGCTGATGTTGGCTTAACAGGGAGTGAGTTATTTCATGGCAGGTGCTGCTGACTGTGTTCCGACTGTGTTGCCTGCCACTCTACTGGTGTTGGCTTGACAGGAAGTGAGCAATTTCATGACAGGTGTTGCTGGGTGTGTTCTGACTGTGTTGTCTGCCACTCTGATGGTGTTGGCTTGACAGGAAGTATGTTATTGCAGTTTCTGCTGGATGTATTTTGACCGTGTTGTTTGCCACTCTGGCGGTGTTGGCTTTACAGGAAGTGAGTTATTTCAGCACAGGTGCTGCTGCATGTGTTCTGACTATGGGGTCTGCAACTCTGCTGCTATTGGTTTGACAGAGAGTGAGTAATTTCATGGTGGATGCTGCTGGGTGTGTTCTCACTGTGTGGCCTGGTGTTGGATTGACAGGCAGTGAGTGATTTCAATGCAGGTGCTGCTGCATGTGTTCTGACTGTGTTACCTATCACTCTGCCCATGTTGGCTTGATAGGCAGTCAGTCATTTCATTGCAAGTGCTGGCAGATGTGTTCTAACTGTGTTGCCTGCCACTCTGCTGTTGTTGGCTCGACAGCAAGTGAGTGATCTCATGGCAGGCACTGCTGGATGTGTGCTCACTGTGTTACTTGCCCATTCTGTTGGTGTTGGCTTGACAGTTGGTGAGAAATTTCATGGAAGGTGCTGCTGTATGCGTTCTCACTGTATTGGTTGCTACTCTGCTGGTGTTGGCTTGACAGGCAGTGTGTGATTTAATGCCAGGTGCTGCTGGATGTGTTCTTACTGTGTTTCTTGCCACTTTGCTGGTGTTGGTATGACAGGAAGTGAGTGATTTCCTGGCAGGTGCTGCTGGATGTTGTCTGACTGCATTTTCCATGACTCTGCTCATGTTGGCTTGACAGGAAGTGAGTGATTTCATAGCAGGTATGCCAGGATGTGTTCTGACTGGGTTGCCTGCTACTCTGCTGGTGGTGGCTTGACAGAGGGTGAGTGATTTCAGTGCAGGTGTTGCTGGATGTGTTGTGACTGTGTTTCATGCCACTATGCTGGTGTTGGCTTGACAGAGAGTGAGTGTTGTCATTGCAGGTGTGTTGGATGTATTCTCAATGTGTTGCTGGCTACTCTGCTGCTGTTGGCTTGACAGAGGGTGAGTGATGCCATGGGGTGTTGCTGGATGTGTTCTCAATGTCTTGCCTCCAACTCTGCTGGAATTGGCTTGTCAGAGGGTGAGTGATTCCATGGCATGTGTTGCTGGATGTGTTCTGAATGTGTTCCCTGCCACTCTGCTGGTTTTAACTTGACAGCGAGTGAGTGATTTCATGGCAGGTGCTGCTGGATGTGTTCTAACTGCATTGCCTGCCACTCTCCTTGTGTTGGCTTTACAGGCAGTGAGTAATTTCATGGCAGCTGCTGGTGGATGCGTTCTGACTGTGTTATCTGCCACTCCACTGGTGTTGGCTTGACAGGAAGTGAGTGATTCCATCACAGGTGCTGGTGAATGTGTTCTGACTGTGTTGCCTGCCACTTGGCTGGTGTTGGCTTGACAGCAAGTGAGTGATTTTATGGCAGCTTGTGCTGCAGGTGTTCTGACTGTGTTACCTTCCACTCTGATGATGTTGGCTTGACAGAGGGTGAGTGATTTCGTGAGAGGTGGTGTTGTATGTGTTCTGACTGTGCCACCTGCCACTCTGCTGGTGTTGGCTTTACAGTTGGTGAGTGATTTCATCACAAGTGCTGCTGGATGTATTCTGACTGTGTTTCCTGCCACACTGCTGGTGTTGGCTTGACAGAGGGTGAGTGATTTCCTGCCATGTCCTTCCGGATGCATTCTGACTGTGTTGCCACTACTGTGCTGGTGTTGGCTTTACAGGCAGTGAGTGTTTTCATGGTAGGTGCTGCTGGATGTGTTATGACTGTATTGCCTGCTGCTCTGCTGGTGTTGGTTTGACAGGAAGTGAGTGATCTCATGGCAGGTGCTGCTGGATGTGTTTTGACTGTCTTGCCTGCCACTCTGTTGGTGTTGGCTTACAGGGTGTGAGTGATTTCATACTGGTGTTGCTGCATGTGGTGTGACTGTGTTTGTGTTGGCTTGACAGGGTGTGAGTGATTTCATGGCTGGTGTTGCTGGATGTGGTATGACTGTGTTCCCCTGCCACTCTGCTGTTGTTGGCTTGACAGAACGTGAGTGATTTCATGGAAGTTGTTACTGGATGTGTTCTGACTGTGTTACCTGCAAATTTCCTGGGTGTGTGTTGACAGGAAGTGAATGGGTTCATGGCAGGTGCCATTAAATGTGTTCTGACTGTGTTGTCTGCCACTCTGCTGGTGTTCACTTGACAGGAAGTAAGTGATTTTGTGGTAGCTGCTGGTGGATGTGTCCTTATGGTGTTGCCTGCCATTCTACTGTTGTTGTTTCGACAGTTTGTGAGTGATTTTGTGGCAGGTGCTGCTGAGTGTGTTCTGACTGTGTTCCCTGCCACTCTGCTGGTGTTGGCTTGACAGGAAGTGAGTGATTTCATGGCAGATCCTACTGGATGTGTTCTCACCATGTTTCCTGCCACTTTGCTGTGGTTGGCTTGACAGGAAGTGAGTGATTTTGTGGTGGGTTGTGCTGGATCCATTCTGAATATCTTGCCTGCCACTTTGCTGGTGTTTGCCTGACAGTTTGTGAGTGATTTTGTGGATGATGATGCTAGATGTGTTCTGACTGTGTTGCATGACACATTGCTGGTGTTGGCTTCACAGAGGGTGAGTGATTTCTTCGCAGGTGCTGCTGGATTTGTTGTGATTGTGTTTCATGCCACTCTGCTGCTGTTGGCTTGACAGAAAGTCAGTGATTTGATGGCCAGTGCTGCAGGATGTTTTCTGACTGTCTTACCTGCCACTGTGCTGGTGTTGTCTTGACAGCAAGTGAGTGATTGTATGGCAGCTGGTGCTACAGGTGTTCTGACTGTGTTACCTTCCACTCTGATGGTGTTGGCTTGACAGAGGGTGAGTGATTTCAGTGCAGGTGTTGCTGGATGTGTTGTGACTGTGCCACCTGCCACTCTGCTGGTGTTGGCTTTACAGTTGGTGAGTGATTTCATTGCAGGTGCTGCTGGATGTGTTCTGACTGTGTTGCTTGCCACTCTGCTGGTGTTGGTTTGACAGGGAGTGAGTTATCCCATGGCAGGTGCTGCTGGATGTGTTCTGACTGTGTTGACTGCCACTCTGCTGGTGTTGGCTTGATAGAGGGTGAGTAATTTATTGGCAGGTGCTGCTAGATGTGTTCTGACTGTGTGGCCTGCAACTCTGCTGGTGTTGGCTTGACAGTTTGTGAGTGATTTCATGGAAGGTGCTGCTGGATGTGTTCAGACTGTGTTCCATGCAATTCTGCTCCTGTTGGCTTGACAGAGAGTGAGTCATTTCATGACAGGTGTTTCTGGATGTGTTCTGACTGTGTTCTTTGCCACTGTGGTGGTGTTCACTTGATAGGGAGTGAGTGATTTCGTTGCAAGTGCTGCTGGATGTGTTCTGAATGTGTTCCCTGCCACTCTGCTGCTGTTGGCTTGACAGAGAGTGAGTGATTTCATGGCTGACACTTCTGGGTGTGTCCTCACTGTGTTGCCTGGTGTTGGCTTTACAGGCTGTAAGTGATTTCATGGCAGGTTATGCTGGATGTGTTCTGATGGTGTTGCCTGCTGCTCTGCTGATGTTGGCTTGACAGAGGGTGAGTGCTGTCATGGCAATGCTGCTGGATGTGTTCTGACTGTGTTGCCTGTGACTCTGTGGGTGCTGGCTTGACAGGAAGCAAGTCATTTTATTACAGGTGCTGTTGGATGTGTTCTGACTGTATTGCTTGCCACTCTCCTGGTGTTGACTTCACAGGATGTGTGTGATTTCATGGAAATTGCTGCTGCATGTGTTCTGACTGTGTTGCTTTCCAATCTGCTGTTGTTGGCTTGACAGGAAGTGAGTGATTTCATGGCATGGTGGTACTGGATGTGTTCTGAATGTGCTGCATGCCACTCTCCTGGTTTTGGCTTGACAGGAAGCAAGTGATTTCATGACAAATACTGCTGGATGTGTCCTCACTGTTATGCCTGCTACTCTGCTGGTGTTGGCTTGACAGAGTGTGAGTGATTTCATGGCAGTTGCTTGTGGATGTGTTTTCACTGTGTTGCCTGCCACTCTGCTGGTGTTTTTCTGACAGAAGGTGAGTGATTTCATGGCAGGTGCTGCTGGATTTGTTCTGACTGTGTTGCCTGCCACTCTGCTGGTGTTGGCCTGACAGTTGGTGAGTGATTTCATGGCAGGCACTGGTAGATGTGTTCTGACTGTGTTGCCTACCACTTTTCTGGTCCTGTCTTGACAGGATGTGAGTGATTTCATGTGAGGTGCTGCTGGATGTGTTCTCAATGTGTTGCCTCCCACTCTGCTGGTGTTGGCTTGACAGAGGGTGAGTGATTCCATGACATGTGTTACCGGATGTGTTCTGAATGTGTTCCCTGCCACTCTGCTGGCATTGGTTTGACAGGCAGTGAGTGAATTCATGGCATGTGGTGCTGGATTTGTTCTGACTGTGTTGCCTGCCACTCTGATGCTGCTGGCTTGACAGTTTGTGAGTGATTTCATGGCATGTGCTGCTTGATGTGTTCTGACTGTGTTGCCTGCCACTCTGCTGGTATTGGCTTGACAGGCAGTGAGTGATTTCATGGTAGGTACTGCTGGATGTGTTCTGAGTGTGTTGCCCACCACATTGCTTGTGTTGGCTTGACAGGATGTGAGTGATTCTTTTGGTATGACATGCTGGATGTGTTTAGGCTGTGTTATGTGCCACTTTGCTGGTGTTGGCTTCACAGGATGTGAGTCATTTCATGGCAGGTGCTTCTCAATGTGTTCTGACTGTGTTGCCTGCCCCTCCATTGGTATTGGCTTGACAGTTTGTGAGTAATTTCATGGCAGGTGCTGATGGATGTGTTTATGAATGTGTTGTCTGCCATTCTGCTGGTGTTGGTTGACAGATTGTTTGTGATTTCATTCATATGTAACTGTATATCATCTCACAGTATTACTTGCCATTGTCCTTATTTTGGCCTGACAGAGTGTGAGTGATTTGAATGCAGTTTATGCTGAATGTCCTCTTATTGTTTTTTCCCCACCTTTCTGATGATGGCTTGACAGTGGGTGAGTGTTTTCATCCTGTTTCATATTTTGTCATAATTTTCCTCAATGTGGTCAGGAGGTCATTCGTTTTATTTGCCCTTTTCCTTTGTCTCTTATCATTTTTTTTCCTTTCTTGTATACACCTCAGCTGGTAAGTAAATTCGCCATATTTGTTTTTACACTTCTTCTCACTTCCTTTTTGTCTTTTCTCATGCTGTCCTGGTAGGATGTGAGTCATTGTATCATATTTACTGCTGCCCATCATGTCATTGCTTCCCCTCCCCATTGGCACTTCTTTGCAGGATGTAAGATGCTATCCATCTATTGTCTTGCATGAAATTCTCAATTTCATTTTATAGATGGTCAGCTCTTTGTCTCTTTCATCATTTTCTTTGTAGTCACCAACTTTGTAATTTAGGATGTATGTCCTATTTGATCACACTCATTCAATCACTGATCCTGTATTTGAAATTAGTTGGCAAGTCTTATTTTATCCCTCACCTTAATCAACTTGTTATATTATCTCCAAGGCTATGGTATGTGCCAGAACTGCAGCTCACCTTTTCCATTCATAATACATGTCTATGCTTTCTAGATGGTTCACTTCTTTCAATAATGTCACTTCCATGCTTCCTGAACTTTTGCACAGCACCCACATGTCATGGATATTCTTCCTGTATTACCCACATTGTCAAAAGCACTATCACCAATGGAGGGCCTTATTCAACATGGTGCTGGTAAGGCCATCTTCCAATGTATTGCACTCACCAACAACATATTATGCAAGGATGTATCCTCATTTTGGAATATTTTTACTTCCTTATGCAAGGAAAACAATGTCACATACAGGCTACTTGGGAAATGGCTGTGAAAGAGTATAAAGAGTGTGGAACACAGTCACTAGTCTGTGCTGCTGTCAAGAATGCAGTTAACAAGTTTAGTGACAGGGGTAAACTGTGTGATGCCATCATGGAGATCATTTCTGACAATATCATGTGTCAGTCTTTATATTTGATATCATCTCTTAAATCTTACTTCCAGTCTCATGTAGCAAAAAAATTCCTCAAGTGACCAACAAGGAACAATGACATGCATATGTAAAATCCACAAGGCTTTTAGTAGTCTTTATGCAACATCAGATGTCACAGTAGTGGGGCATTGTAAGGGGCCATGGGGCCAAAAAAGAATATATTTGGAAATCAGTATATGGGCATGGTATATAAATTTTTGTGTTGTACATGGGATTTTCAATCCTTTGTCATATGTATGTATGCTCATCTTTGAATACACATTAGTTGTATTCATTGTGAGCCTGAGGTGACAACATTCCAAATCTATTTGAACAACCTTACACTTTTTTGAACATCCATTGTATTCAAAATGAGTCTGATGACCCAAGCAACTGCAAGCAATGCACAAGGCAGACAAGCTGCACAAAGAGGTGGGATCCCTAGCAAAAATATTAATACCACCTGATTGTGAGCAATTGCAAGGGCCCAGCAACCTTGTAAGAGCCACATGGAGAGCGAGGAGCCCAAAAAGGGCTTCATCAGTGCTTATGAGGGATTGTCACCCTATGTCATGACTGTGTCAAATTCCAGTCCATATTCCACCCCATTGACATGTCTATGACTTTCTGGCATAATCTAACCTATCTCTGACCTATCTCAGCCCTCCAAGCGGCCTTAGTGCTTCTCTGAATGAATGGTCTGAAGGTCAGGATCTTCTAGGTCTCCCTCTGATACTCCTGCACCTCTGGCCATCCTGTAGGAAGGCATTGTTGTGCTCTTGGGTTGTCTGGGCATGTGCACCTCAGCCCTCCTGGTCTGGGTTTGTCCCTTCATCTCTGTATTCTTTTTTCATCTGCTCTTGTGTTTCTCTAGTGTCTTCTGGTCTATCTGCTCTTCCTGTCTTTTCCACCTTTCTGATGTTTAGTAATTCAGCTTATGTATTTCAGACTCTGTTACTCTTCTAGTGTTAGTGTTGCATTTTTTTGCATTCTTTTCCCCCTTGAAAATTGTTAACATCCATTAAGAAAACCTGTAATCTAGGTCACTCCCCCTTTGTCTTGACTCTAGGAAATTTTACTGCATGTATGGTACACACTTTTTCATCTCAGTCCACAGTCTTGTTTTTGTCTCCAGCCCTTAGTTCCCTTTTCTGGAAGTCCTCCACTTTTTAGTACTTAAGTCCTCCTTTATATGTCTATAATCCCTAGTTGGAATATTGACTTACAACCTGGCTTTGTGTGATCTCATCTCTGTTGTGCTTGCTCCTGGGCTTAACCCCCTCAAGGACCTGTCCTCCTCTTCCTCTCACACTACTTTCCTTGTCCTTACTCTCTCCTCCCTCAGAGCCTGATTCCCCTCTGTTGTGCTTATGTCTGGGCTCTGACCTGCATAAGGGCACAATGCATGACCTGTTTCTGAGGTTAAGAGCTTGTCTTCTGTCTCTTCTGCCATGTCCTAACCCTTCTCTACCTCTGGAGACATCCAGAGTGTCCAGATTTTGACACCCATACCTGATATTCTGCCTGTCTGATATCCTACCCCTTGATATCTCACCTCTGCCTGATCTTCCACCAGGAGCCTGTCCTCCACATCATGCTGTGCCACATAGCATGCCACATAGTCACATGTTACCTTTCCTTTTTTTGTGATGATGGCCACCTAGGGCAGCTATTCAACCCTACAGCTTGCTTAAGTGGACCCAATTACAGTCACTTCAGTCACCCCCCTGTAGCCTACCTATTGGGATACAAAACTGTGCACTTTTTTTGTCCTAAGAGGTAGGGACTTGTTGGGATTTCCCAAGGCT
>JADGIP010000805.1:0-11269 GCA_016618355.2 Astraeus odoratus | reverse complement strand
AGCAGAGATATCGCCTTCGGTGACCGCAGCTATCTCCCGCCGGAATATCCTCTTGATTTCATTCCGTGATACAAGCCTTCGGTCTGGCACGTAGAGCAAGTGGGCAGCTCGTTGTTAACGTAACTGTCGAACGTGCTCATGACATCTGGTATGCCGTGTCCGTGCACCTGCGTGGTGTGGGCTTTATGAGTATTCCTAACCTCCACTACATAGTATGGATCACCTGGTTGGCTATGTCTTCAGTGTCTACGACAGGAACCGGTGGTAGTTGTATTCGGAGACCCCTTGCGCTGTTATCCGGCTAAACTTACGTGAATCATGTATTACTAAACCTTGGGATCTTACTCACTATTATTTGTCCTTGAGGAAATGCGCGACGAACATCACTGATTACGCCTTGTCTCAACCTCCGAAACCTTGCCTTAATGCGCATGATTAATGGAACTGGCGGGTACATGATAATAAGGCATACCATGAGGTTGGTTTGTTCCTCTTCAGTGAAGGTGGTCTCCATGACAGTGTGCACTAAGTTCTCGAAAAACTCCATGCCCTGTCCGCGCACCTGCTTGGTTTTAACTTCATGAGTATTCCTGCATAGTATGAATCACCTGGTTGGCCATGTCTTCAGTGTCATCAAATGGTGGTAGATCTATTCGGATACCTCTCCCGCTATTATCTGGCTAAACTTCCGTGAATCATGTACATATGACTGAGCACTGCGATCCTACTCACTATTATTTGTCTGTAAGGAAATGAGCGATGAACATCATTGATTACGTCTTGCATCAACCTCCAAAGCCTTGCCTTAATGCACACAATTAATGGCGACCGCGGGTATACAATACAAGGTACATATACCTTAAAGTCGACTTGCTGCTCTTCGGTCAAGACAATATTCATGATATCGTACGCCCAGTTCTCGATAATATTGTTCATGGTGGAACGAGTTGGAGGGATGCCGCACAGCAGCCGATTGCCACCTCCGAGTCAGTCTACACACCTGTGTTGGGCGTGAGGGTTCTTTGGCCAGAGAGGTCCCGCCATGGCAGTAGGTTACGCCACCGCGTGGCACCAGCGCTGGAACGTGGCCAACCATCGACGGGGAATGCGTGGACACAGCAAGACGATAAAGTGAGGGTGAGGGTGAGGGTGACTTGATGGCATGCTGCATCAGCACGTTGCTTCTCCAGAGTCATGGTACAGCACATCAGCTGACGGGTTATTTACCTTGGAACGGGCGGAGGAGACCATCGCATTCACTGCAACATAGCTAGTCTAGCAGATTGAGTCAAGTACGCAGGGCAATAATCCATGCAATCGTGAGCTCAATCACTGGTTGCACATGAATATGTACTGGATGTTGGAGACTCGAAAGGAGACGTTTGCCATGCATGCATGCCGTCTCTCTACTCGCCCGTTTCTTTCCTTTGACACGAGAGCACTGCCAGTGTCAACTAGCGCCAGCCCGCTAATAAAACTCATCGCGTGGTCCATACCCAGCCCCTCTACAGCGCGGGTCGCTCCGCAGTCGTTTGGTTTCACAACGCCTCGTTCCTCTTTCCTCCTCTTCTTATCCACACCAATTATTGGCGTCATCTCCACACCGCAACTCAGCGTTCGGAACTGAACACGGCAATGGACAGTTTTTCGTACAAGGACGGCGTTCGTGCTGCCCTAGCCTCATGCTTTTCATGTTTCACAAGTGCAGGATCTTCTAACACGATTTCGCAACCCAACGACCCTAATTCCCGATCCAATACGTCCAGTGCCAACGATCTCGAACGCCTCCTGCGAGACACAGACTCGGATGCTCTCTCTCTACACTCCAACTTCGGTGCTTCCCCCAGCCGACGAACAAGACAGCGCAGACGACCAAAATTCTCCCTTACGATTTTTGGGTACACTCTCTTTGGCCGGCCGCCCATATATCTGTCCGACGACGAGGACGACGGACCAGATGGACAGAACAGGGCCTTCATCACTGCTTCTTCCTCCACCCTTGACTCGGACGCCGCACCTCTAGATCCATCCACTATCGAGAGGCTGTCGTCCCCGGATCATCGCGCAGCCGCTCAGAGGGAACTGGAGATGCGGAGGCGAGAGGAGGAGGAGCAGGCACGTCGAAAGGCTGAGCGTAGGGCACGTCGTGCAGAACGTAAAGCCCGTGCGCGGGCCTCGGCGCTCATGTCGCTGACAGGAGGGGGGCACGGAGTGGATGACGAGTTCGAGGGCTTTCAAGGGAGTGGTACTATATTACCCCAACCGGTCCCGGAGGTCGGAGGTGTCGAGATTTATCCTGCGGATACTGGTTCAAACTCTGGCGATGAGGATGATGCAGATTTGGGTGCGGAGTCATATGTAAAGAGGAAGAAAGGTCACTCTGCCACACGGAGTGGATCGGGTTCAGATTCGAGGTCGCGCACATCCGCCTCTGTTTCAACCGGGAATGCCAGCCATGCCCAAGGAAGCGGACTTCACAACCCCCAACAGATACCGTATTCGCCAAACGAAATGCAGTTCCCGGCTCTTCCGAAGAAAAAGTCTCATCGTTCAAGGAGGGTTTCTGTTCTCTCCTCGTCCACCACTTCCCAGTCTACTTCCAATGCGCCTTATACCCCGCCAGCGCCAGATGAAGGTGTGGTCACCTTTACATCACCTCCTGTCGCAGCATTTCCCATACCTATCGAAAGGGAGCTAGCTTCGTACAGCCAAAATCGAGAGGGTGCCATTCAGGAGTTCCCGAGTGCTGGATTATCAGGTGGTAGGAAACCAAAGGCGAGAGACATAGGCACTTTTTTATCGGGCATAAATGGTATTTGAAGGTGTGCTTCTGAACGGCGGATACACAAACCCTATGTTAATGCTACCCTAGCACGACCCAGCTTGCCCATAGCAAGTACATGATCCTCCATGACTATGGTACAATACGTTCAGTTTGTGGAAATGCAGGCATTTTGTGCAGATACGCTAGTTCTCTCCCCTGTCTCGTGTATCTTATTACCGGTATTTGAGTGTGTCCGGATACGTCTTCGAGTATAGCATATACTGTTTTAATGCGTCAGTGGGACCAATATTTCAAGAGCTTCGGTAATCTTGCTAGGCGTCGGCTTGCTCTGGATCTGGTGGGAGTATTACTTCCGTGCAGGCCTCGATGGCCCTCTTCCACAGCGAGCACATTTCTGTCATCGTTGGTTTGTCCCCAATTATAATGAGTCCTAGCCGCGCTCGTGTCCACATCACATTCAGCCTCCTAGCATCATCCACGAAACCGATTTCCCTGCTTGCGTTGCAGCGGACCGTAGAGAAAACAATGATATCGCTTTCTCTTCCTTGGAATGAATCCACTGTGGCACAGGTGACTGACGATGGAAGTGCTTCCTTGAGCATGGAAATCTGTTTCGCGTATGGTGACAGGGCAGCAATAGATAGCTTGGGTTTTTCACCCTGCTCTTCTGCTGGTGACTGCAACATGGAGACGATACGGGCCGCTAAGCTGACCTGGTCCTCATTACCCTTGGATGAGGATCCCATCGTTTCTTCCGAGCTGCACTGGATGAAAACGGTCGGGATGATCCCGCCCAAATCAGGCGCGCGCGGCCACGGGAAGGCCGTGGTAGCCAGGGCACCGAGAACTTGCGCACTGTCCTGAATATGAGATAGTAACTCGCCATTGTAAAATTCACTGGACGGGAAGTGAGCCAGTTCCCTTGGGAAACGATATTGGACCTGCAGTGGAAGTTCAGACCGTGTCTCAGCACATGCCAAAAATCATTCTGACGTTTAACATCGTCTTGACAGTGCCCGGACGGGTATCCGCTGTATAAAGCCTCTCCATAAGGGACACATCGTACTCAAGGGCTTTGCCCATCGGCTTCACAGTGGGGCGCAACTGAACGCTACAAACAGGGTCATGGTGAACTTGCAAGTCCTCGGCAATTCAAGACGGCTTACTGGTCGCCTACGAGGACCACTCTCTCGCTGCCTTTTACCAGAGGAATGAGAGCACAAGGTTCCGTTATCTGAGACGCTTCGTCAACCAGTACAGTATCAAAGTTCACTTTGCGAAGAACTCCTAATCCAGAACCGGCACAAGTGGTAAACACGATCCTTGCAACGTTCACCCGCTGCTGTGCTTGTTTATGCAATCGGTTGTTTTCGTGCATGTCACCACCGACCCTCGCGTCGATCGTATAGCTTTGAAGTGCCTTGTTCACCTTTGATACGTCCGTGGCAACTCGAAGTATCATCTCGTCTGGGAGCAGGTTGTTTTCTTGATTTATCTTTAAAAACCTCTCCAATACGTTGTCGACCGCTGTAAGAATCGGAGTGTAAACCGCGATTCCCTGGACAGGTATGCAAGTACAATTACCATTGTGAGTGGATGCTGTCATGAGAATTTTGCATTCTGTGAACCTATGCAAGAGGTAGCGCAGTATCTGGACAACAACGGTAGTTTTCCCAGTGCCTGTTCAGAAGTCCATTAACGAAGTCCATCTGATGAAATAAAGGACTAACCCGGAGGGCCCCATATCAGCGAAAGTGGAGCCGTGCAGGACCTTATAGCTGTTACTTGACTAGCGTTCATATCTTCTACACCAGGAATCTCTTCTTCCAGCTCCATCTCGTGCAACTCATCGTTGGAAAGCGGGGCCCATACAATTGTCTTATAGATAGTACAACAATCTTCCCGTTCTTCCCATAGCCTTGATAGCGCATCCATCATTGCGTTCGCGGTCGCTTTGTCGTGACATGTCAAATGATAGTAGAAGAATGGCATTCAAATAAGGCGACCTCACCTACGCTGCCAGAATCGTATATATTCCACTGCATTTCTGATACCTCGGGTGGGAGCGGATGGAATAACGTTGCTATCAACTCCCCTTTAGACGCTTTAGTCACTACTCCATCTACAACCGCTTGTTCGACCATCCATTTGCCGGATTCGATCTGCAAATCAACCGAATATGCGAATGCAGACGAACGGGAATGCTCATATCCACTCGTAGATGTATCTTTGCTTCACCGTAGTCTCCGACGGGAATGATACATTGGACAGGGTAGGATCCTTTGGATGTACGCGGCCTTCCGCTATCGTCGCAAGGGCAAGCGTCAGCTGCCTCCTCAGCGCAATCGAATGCTACATTAAGTGCATGTCTATAGAGGTGGGCTGCTGAGACGTCATTTTCTCTTTCCGGAGATTTCGACTCGTGAAGAACCAGAAGGGTTTCTTGAAAGAGCGTCTTTGGTCGGATGCTCAGCGCCGCTAGCTTGAGTAGTTCCAGGTATTCATCCGTTGGTAGGTTATTGATGGAATCTGCAATCTTCTCTAAGCCAACCAGAGTAGCCATGCCTAGAGTATTTGCTGAACGTATGATGCCACTAACAATAGGAGTGCAGAGAGACGAAAGCGGTTCGGGAAGTGTCATGTCTTCCGTTGGTGGATATTCTTTCAACAGAACGTATACCAGTGGAGGGTACCTTTCAATCCACGATTTTACATCAGGATGAAGGGGAAGTGAACCGATAGATGCACTAAAACTCCAGTACAGCTCATTCTCGGCGCGATGTTGCAGGGAGAAGTTCATTAGAACCCCTAATTGCTCGTGCGTAAGGTCCGTCACGAGCTGCTTGAATTTGTCTTCAGATTGCCGAGGCACGAAAAGATCCTTCAACCATTTTGGATGCGACACCCAATCAATCTTCTCTACTGACTTTAATTCGAACGTAGTCCGCTCCCGAGTAAAGCGACCAATGTACTCCTCGGTCTGAACACTTTATCCGGAAAAGTTAGGTAGATGCCCTAACCCGCGCTGAATGACTTACTGTTCAAAATAAAGGTCAAAGCTTTGATGAGCTTCCCGGTCTCTGTTGGAGATAACGTGGATCTCCATAGCAATGACTGGTGAACGTTGTAGTCTACCCAGTTGCTGCGAGGTATCCGTTAGCCACGGATGTCAATGGAGGCAACAAAGGACCAGCCTTCTGAACTCTAGAAGAAATTTTCTGCAGTGCAATGCTTGTAATAACGTCCTGTCCAGTCTCCTTCAGCGGGCGAGAAATAAAAACAAATGTGTCGCGCTTATTCTTGTTATACAGCTGAAGCGTCCTATCATCGCAGTGCAACTTATACCCGATGGTGCATGGTCGATAGCCGGCCATGGAACCTGACGCATGGGGCATAAATGAGCACACTACGACATTATCACTGACTTCCGAGTGTTCATCCCACGGTATCTTCCCTCGGATGAAGATCCCAACAGCGAAACGGTCGTCCGTCTGAACCAGAGAAGGTTTAATAGGTTTAATATTAACATAAAACGGGACTGGAATGACCGTACCTTCAGCACGAGTAGCTTACGAGTGAACTGCTCTGAGGCGATTTTAAGATATTGAAAGAATGTAGTTGGGGAGTTTGTAGTGGATGTGTACAATCGCTGCATTGAAAGGGGTCGATCGAGCTGACGTTGTTGCAGATCCCTGGATGAAAGAATGTCAGATGTCATCAGTGAATTCCATAGACGACGGTGCTCCTTAGGAGTGAGTGCGAGAGTGCTGCTGATGGCGTGCTTCTCATGTGCGGCGAGAGCACCGATATCAAGGTGAGTAAGGTAAGGCTTCACTTCTTCAGCCGTCATGGAAAACTTCCTTGCGAATGCGATAGCCATGTTGAACAACTCGTATTCAGACACAGCATTCGGTTTACTCTTGAACAACTCTCCAAGGACGTCTTCTGCATCTGCCGCGGAAGTAGTATCAGTGTCCAATTCGATAGCTCCAAGTTGGGTAAAGTTGGCGTGATACTCCTCCGCGGCCTCGGCAAGGACATCTAGGATGTACTTCCCCTCAGGAGTGGGTGGAGTCAACAGTCTGTCAGGGATCTTGACTCTAGCCCCATCCACTGCCTGAGAATGAAGCGCATTCAACTCTTGGCACTCTGCACTCATTGCACCCTTAGGGCTAGCTCTGAGCCATTGCTGGTGTAATTTCACTACTTTAGCGAGTCCGGCGCTGGTCATACTCTTAGACACAAAACAACCTGCAGGGAAATCCACCTACTTGTTATAAGAGGCAAAGTGATTGGCTAAATCTGCCCTTGTGACATTTCCTCCAGGTCGCTCCTTGTTAGGGGGGTAATCATACGACTAGTCGTAGACAAAAATAAGCCTAAGACTCGCATGAGAGAGGGGAAAGTATTTGCCTCATGAACTCGCGGAGGGACCATATCTGGATCCCAACACACAAAAAATTTATCGCCTGCGCCGAGAGGTGACGCATGTGCCAAAAGAAAATGATCTAGCTCACCATCCAGATCTCCTCCACTACTCATGGCGGGCGCAGCTTGATGTTTCGGTTTTGCAACCGAAGCGAATACGATGCAGTCAACCAGATGCGCAAGGCGTGGATGATTAACGGCCCTCAGTTTCAAGCAATCGCCTGCAACGCACGGAAAACGCAGACGGGTCAGGGTTGTTTCATTTCAAAATTGTCTCACATACCAGGGTGAAGACAGGGATTCCTGACAACAAGGACATCTCCATTGATGAGCGTCGAGAGGCCTGTCCGCGAAGTGACGCGGACATGGACTTGACCTTCTTTGAGCACCTTGAACGGATCACAGACACCGTACAATAGGCGAGATTTATGGATGATCATTCGTGCCCTGGCCTTATCATTTTTCAAAAATTGTGACACTTCGGACGTTTGTGCTTTACGAATATCGCGGAGTACTGCGTCGTTATCCAGACCATCAAGGAGTATACGTTCCGCAAGTGCACAGTTATCTAGGCTGGATACGAAATCAATAGCTTTGGTCACCTCCTTGGATGCATCCTCGATCCATCGGAGATAGTCTTGCTGCTTGGCAAGGAATTTTTCATCAGTGACGCCAAGGCTAGACAGCAGGACAATGACATCATTGTTGAGTCGCCCGAAAGCAAAGGGTTTGGAAAATCCGACAACTGAGAAGGAATAGTCTTGGATGGTAGAAAACTTTTTCATACTTTTGCGAAATTTGACGAGACATTTTTCGTCCTCCATTTCGGGGTGCATCATAAGTACACCTTTATAGCCCAAGTAGCTGTGAGGTCTAGTCAGAATACCGGAGAATCCGTGCATATCCCAAATACCCACCGAATTTGGAAAACACTTGGCACGTAACGCTGGTTGCGAAAAATGATGCGTTTAGCTTTGCTAACTTGAATAGCAAAGCGTTTGGCCATTAGCCCACAGCCATCGGAAAATATGGTGCTGGAATTTTCAATATCATCAATGTCAGTAACCCACTTCGGATCCAGCTGGACATCGATTTCTGCCGCAGAAAACAGAAGACCAATGCGCTTGGCCCCTGAATGATTAAGGGTTTAGAAGGTACCCATGGCACCGCGGACCACTCACGTTTCGCGGCATTCATTATTCTACCAAAGTCCCCCATCTGGTATATCCTCTCATCCAGTTCCGCATCATTGTTAGCTTCCCGCATAAAACATGTCCTGCTCCGCTTTAAAATTTCTTAGCGTGAAAGACGAGACGCGCCACAAACGGTTATTTACCAGCTGACTGTTGCTATGATGATAAAATCGATACTGTGTGCGATTGAGAAACAAGCCGGCTTTCATCAGCCTATTGATATATTCCCCGATGACCTTTAAACCACTCTGGGGGAATCGCAGCTTCTCGAAGGAGACGAGAATGAACTTATTTGGATCATCGCTATGGAGAACACGGTTGCTCGGAAACTGGTCGATATCCAACGTGATCGCATCTGTTGTGAACCTGATGAATTTGCCGTAGATCCTGTCATTATCCCTGCGTTTCTTTTTTAAACGGAGTTGTGACTCAGGGACTGTAAATTCCCATTTCTCTTGATCTTGAGGTGGATTTCCAAGAAGTGTGTACATGAAGTCCTGAGCAGTTTTAGAGAGGCGACGACAGCGAGGTGGATGTGGTGCTGATCTGAGCCTAGTTTCGACCTAATTCCGCATCGTCGAGTCGTATGCATGCGCCACAGAAAACGGAGAATTTGCTGGCATCTAGACTTCTCGGGCGTCTACAGATGTCACAACTGCGAAGTGAGTGACACCTAAACTATTACCCAAACCGCCATCTTACCAGCAGAACAGCATGTCAGACAGACAGTCCTCACCCATTCAGGTATATGTCGTTGGTCCATCGTCCTCGGGAAAGACTACGCTCTGCAACGCACTTGCGAAGTACCGCAAACTGCCGGCTGAGAGCTACATCACTGAAGTAGCGCGCCAAGTCATGCGAGCCAAAGGTTATACTAGAGCAGATGTATGCACCATAGAGATGCAGATGGCAATTATGCTGGCGCAACTGAGGAGAGAGACCACAGCCTGCGCAGAAGCGCAGGGTGGCCTCGTCCTCAGTGATCGGTCCGGCATAGACCCCGTTGTTTATGCAATCCTGACAGCAACAGACGAACACGAGGCGCGCCAGAAGGAAAGCGAGTTGGTTGACTTACCCGCGTTCCAGTTAGCACTGCGCCGCTATAAGAAGGCGATCTTCTTGCTTCTGAATCCCGTAGAAGAATGGCTGGTGGACGATGGAATACGAAGCTTGGATCATCATGAACGCTGCATTGATATCTTTCGCCAACTTCTCAAAAAATTCGAGATCAAGTACCAAGAGATGGGAGGGGAAATGAAGAGCATTGACGATAGAGTGAGTGTGTTGGAGCAATGCATAGCCGAATGTTCCCGCGTTGAACTGAGTGGGACACTGGTGAAACCGGACGTCTGCTGAAGGTCAGCCACTTCAAGTTGCTTAGCACCTTACTTGCTGGTTGTTAATCGACAGCGCACCAGTGCCCGGGTCCAGCTGGAACTCCCCTAACGGAACAGGGGAGCATCATTCAAGTTCATGGCATGATAGCCGAGAGGAAAGGGTCTTACACAAGAGAAAGCTACTACTACTCGTTGCTGATAGCAGGATTACTACTGTGACGAATCTTTAATTTTTGACTTGAAACTCAGCGACGAGAACGACTCTGACAACAACTGTCCCGTCGTCTTCGGCTCCCAGCGAATAGTTTGACATGCCTTATAACTCAGCTTGACCTACCGAGCTGGCTATTTTCAATGTCAAGATGCTGAGCCGCCCCCATCTAAAAGTGACATACGGGACGGGGGGGGTTGAGGTAGGCTTAAGTCCGGCGGGTGCCATCGACGTCGATAGGCAGGCGCAAACGCGCCGCAAAACGAATTTGATATCATACATACAATCACATTCTGGACAGGAATGTCGTGGTAGAATGTTTAGATAGTTGGATGATACGCCATCACTTGTTCGTCAACTGTTACTGACAACATATTTGGGGTACTGATCTCGGATTCTGATTTTCGAAGTAATGTACCAAGCTCAGAAAAGAACCTGATCTTATCGGAGAGCTATGTAAAAATGGGCGTCCTATGAATTGCGGTGTATATGAATAAAAGTGATTCACTTGCCTGATACCGGACCACCCTCCCGGAAGTACTTGGAACCACAAATATGAAGGTCTCACTTTGTGGTTTCCCTGGGCATATGCTCGTGTCCCTTCAGGTAGACAAAATGCTCCGCCACTCACCTCTCTCAGCTGGAAACGTTAGTTTGTAAGATTGCAGACCAAGATAACCCTTCTCAAAATCTCTTCTTGCTTTGCCTTTTCTGTCTCCTAGGGTAGAAGTATGGGAAGACTGTGCGATTTGGAATAGCGCAGTCTGAATAACTTCCCATATCCCCATCCCAACGATGCAAACAAAACGGGGTCTATATTGGGAGATTTTCTGGAGGAAAGTCGGTACGGCAGCTTTCATTTCAGACTTCGACAGCTCCGCTGCCTACATTGGCTAGAATAAGTAGAGCACGACAAATCAAGGAAACAGACATACCTCTGCCGAGGGCCTATCCACTATGTTTGTCTATCAAAGAGATGCATTTACGTGAGAACGTGAGAACCATAGCTCCTCGGTGATCCAAATACTACGCACAAGACCAAGATTGTATCTGTCAGGTAATGAAAAATCCTCAGATGGGGGCAACAACACCGACGTTAGACCTAGTAGGTCAGTTTCATGAGTGATCTTCTCTGCTTTAACTGCTGAAAAGAGTGGAAGAATCACCGGAACGATGCAAACAGCGCCAGAAGTGATTTGTAGGATTTGCAAAGTGATGTCCAGTTTCAGCTGACATGTATCCGGGACTGCTATTTTCAGCACAAGCACTACAGAACAAAGGAAGACTGACTTGATTCCACAAAAAATAACTGAGT